>JAOWBW010000152.1:1621441-1678147 GCA_026119855.1 Campanula takesimana
CAAAGAGTTTGGTTTCATCAAGAACGAAGATGAGCCTTGTGTATACAAGAAGATTAGTGGGAGCATAGTGCTATTCCTTATTTTATATGTGGATGACATATTGCTCATTGGAAACGACATTCCTACACTTCAGTCTGTGAAGACTTGGTTAGGAAAGTGCTTCGCAATGAAAGATACGGGTGAAGCCGCTATATACTTGGCATTAAGATCTATAGAGATAGATCAAGAAGGCTACTTGGTTTAAGCCAAAGTACATACATTGACAAGGTCATTAGAAGATTCGTATGGAAAATTCTAAGAGAGGCACTTGCCAGTGTTACATGGAGTTTCTCTAAGCAAGACTCAATGTCCTAAGACAAATGATGAGCGTGAGAAATGAATGATGTTCCATATGCTTCGGCAATTGGGTCCATCATGTATGCCATGATTTGTACTAGGGCCGGATGTATCTTATGCTTTGAGCATGACAAGTAGATACCAATCCGACCCCTGGCGAAAATCACTGGATAGCTGTAAAAGCGATTCTAAAGTACTTGAGAAGAACTAAAGACTCGTTTTTGGTCTATGGAGGAATGGAAGATGATCTCGTTGTAAATGCTACACGGATGCAAGCTTCCAAACTGACAAAGATGATAGCCGATCGCAATCGGGTTTTGTGTTTATGTTATGGTGGAGCTGTAAGCTGGAAGAGTTCCAAGCAAAGTACAACCGCTGATTCTACAACAGAAGCTGAGTATATTGCTGCATCGGATGCTGCAAAGAAGCTGTTTGGATTAAGAGTTCAAACTGAACTTGAAGTGGTTCCTAGTATTGCTAATCCAATAGACCTTTATTGTGATAATAATGGTGCTATTGCTCAAGCAAAGGACCAAGAGCACATCAGAAATCCAACATACTTAGGGTTGCGTTTCATATCATTCGAGAGATCGTTGATAGGGGAGAGACGTAAATATATGCAGAGTACCTACTGATGCCAATGTTGCGGACCCGCTAACAAAGGGACTTCCACAAGCTAAACATGATGGTCATGTTAGGTCCATGGGTATTAGATACATGGGAGATTGGGCCTAGGGCAAGTGGGAGATTGTTGGTAGTGGTGCCCTAGGCACGTTTAATAAACGTTGTAATTGTTATCATTTATTTCATATCAATAAAGAGATGTTTTGATATTATTGTTGTTCATGCTTACTTATAATAATCCCCGTCCCTAGTACTTATTAAGCACTAGTATAAAGGCTAAATGATCATGAGATGATCATGTTAGATTTATGGGTACTTGTTTGGAACAAGGTACTGGACATGACCCGCTGTATGAGATTTATGTCATGGTCTATGTCGAACATATATCTCATATTAGTTATGTCATTTGAATCCTTAGACATGAAGTTATTATAGTCTTCCACTTGATGAACATTGTGTTTGACATATTCAAACGCTACCTTAACACGGTAGTTATAAAGGGTATGATTGGCATAATCGAATTCCCTTTGGGAAGAATAATAAGCTAAATGGATTTGTCCCTCCACGGAGAGATGTCAAGCTTGGGCCTCTCGTAGGAATGATGTTGATGAAATGTTCGGCCGGACTCAAATGAATTGATTGGATCAATGTCATTGGGATTATCAACATATTCGGAATTGAGAAGTATTGAACAAACAAGTTGACTGTTTGACCATGACTTGTGTTCAATGACATCGTGGACAAAAGGGTTATGACATATTCTAAAGGAATGCGAACTTGTATCTAGTTATACTATTTGGGTAGGTATGACGGTTTGCTAGAACCTAATCATATCTTATGGGATCATGTTTGATCCCATTGCCAACTTAGTATAATCCTAGAGGGTCACACAAATAGAACGAATCTTTAATAAGAGGACTATATTGGAATTTAGAGTCAAAAGGACCTTGGAGGAATTTTGGAAACATTCTGAGCTGTTTGGTCTACCGAGCGGGCGCTTGTTTCAGACCAGGCGGGCGCCTGAAGTAATTCCAGAAAGACAAGGACCTTCTGGTCATTCAGGCGGGCGCCTGGCCCTTTACAGGCGGCGCCTGATGCTGCCGACAGGAAAATTCCTAATTCGATTTAGGAAGGTTTTTAGCACAAGATTCCTATTGGAATAGGTCTTAATTGTGTATAAAAACCCCAATTCGGCCAGACCATATTGACAAGTGATTTTGTGAGTCTCAAAGAGTTTGAGAGAGATATTATTTTGTTCTAAGATATCCTTGATTGAGGAACAAAATATTCACAAATAAATTCCATATAGTTCTTTATTATATTGTGAAAGTGTGTTTCATAATATTGGTCTAGCAACCAAGATCAAAGAAGCTCCTTTGATATTCGTTCGAAGTGTGGATACCGCTAGAGGGTGAATTTTATCATCTTGCAAAGTTCGTGATTTGTTCGCGATAAAGCTTCAAGGTTTCTCCACCAAAGATCAAGAGAAAATTCATAGCCATCAAGGGTTAGTTATTCCTCTATTCATCTTGTTGTATTTGATTTAATCATATGAACGGATCCATGGCTTTGGGTTTCTTAAAATTTTAATTGCTATATTCCGCTGCGCATGTTACTTAGAAACCCAACAGTGGTATCAGAGCCCCGTTCATGTTGATTAATTCAATACTTGGATCATGTTGTGTGTATATAAATTGTTTATGTGCCAAGCATGATATGAATATTGGATTATATATGTTGTTATGTGTTTTGTGATTTTATGTGGTTTATTGTTTTTCCAACTTTAATCGCACGATTCAATCGCAATAAAATTATGGTGGATTCTGAATTATTTCGATTATTGATTTTTGATTGGATCAAAGTTTTAATAATCGGGAAAAAATAATTTTGAGACAAAATTTTCGAACTTGAAAATTCCATACCATTCTGACCATTCAGGCGCCCGCCCGCGCTGGACCAGGCGCGCGCTTGCTTCAGGCGCCCGCGCCGCGCTGGACCAGGCGCGCGCGTCTCGCTTCAGGCGCCCGCCCGTGCTGGACCAGGCGCGCGCTCGCTAGGCCAGAATGTTCTGATTTTGTTCAAAATCTGATTCTGGAATTTTTCGATAAATCCGACAAAACCAGTAACAAGACCACTTCAGACTTGCTGATCTGGAATGGGTCTTGGGTAGTTGTTTGTGTGTGGATTTTGGGGTTTGATTTTCCTATTGTTTAGTTTTTTAGTCTTGTGATTCCTAGATTGGTTCAAGTTTGGATGGCTAATCTGCGTTCATCGAGATTGTGTTTCCCAAAATTGATCGCAATCAAAGTTTCAAAGATAAAACGAAGTTAGAATTATGAAGAGTTCATAATTGCTAAAATTGAGAAACAAAGTTCTTGATTCAATGATTGGAGATCCATGTGGAATTGTGAATGCAATTGGCCTACGTTCATCGAGACCATCTATTGCTTAGTTTCGGCCACATGGACTACTTTCTTGGTTTCTTGAATTAGTGCGGGATTGTGGTTGCCTAATGGCTTAGTTCGACCGCACTTCTTGTTGTCTTGATTTGGAGATAATAACCAAAGTTGAAATAGTCTCATCCTCATAATTATAGAGAAACTAATGACACATAAATATTATGCTTAAATTAATGGGATTAATTTAGTGGCTAAACTTGATGTGTAACATGTTTATATTATGTGCTCATAAATGTGTTATATGCTATATGTGATGAACCTTCAAAGAAAGTTTTAAGTCTTTTATTGCCATGCCATGATTAAAACACTTGTTAGTACATGAGTGATTTTAATGTAGATTCGCCCTAGCGAGGTGCATTAAATTTATTTATGTTTGAGCAAGATAGATAATGTGGGCACGCCCTAGCGGGACACATTAACTATGCGTTTAAATGGTTAGACTTAATTGGGCGTCAAAACAGTTTTGGGCCTAGGCAAAGATGAGGTTTAACATGCTTTTGAAATTGGATTTCTAAAAGAATCTCATAAAAGGAATTAAGAGTCATATGAGATATGATTGACAAGAGTTGTCTACCTAATTAATTTGATTTTGTGTAATCCGCCTTAGCGGACTTGAAATTAAATTAAAGTTGGATCTTAACCCAATTAAATTATATTATACATTGGATGTATAAGAAGGTTATATAATTTAGTGGGAGTATTTTGTTTAAAAATACATTATTTATCTCTTTAATGAAAATCGGTACTTATTAAAATTTTGGAAATTTTGCATATTTGTAGATAATGACTAATAACACTCAATCAATGTCGTTGCGATCGATCCTTGAGAAGGATAAGCTCGAAGAGAATGGTACAAACTTTATGGATTGGATCCGAAGCATAAGAATTGTTCTTAGGCAAGAAGATAAGTTGTACATTCTCGATGGGCCTCTCCCTGCTGAACCACCGCCTACTGCCCCTAGGGTAGAAAGAGACAATTACAGAAACATCGTAATGATTCTAGAGATGTAAGTTGTCTCATGCTTGCTGCTATGTGTTCAAAACTCCAACAAAGTTTGGAACATTTGGAAGCCTATGAGATAGGCGTGGAGTTGAGAACCATGTTTCAAGAGCAAGCTAGGCAAGAGAGGTACAAGACCATTGTTGCATTCACTACTAGTAAAATGAATGAAGGGCAACAAGTGAGTCCTCACTTTCTTAAAATGAAAGGTTATGTAGAGCACC
Organism: Campanula takesimana; assembly: GCA_026119855.1. Taxonomy (NCBI): domain Eukaryota; kingdom Viridiplantae; phylum Streptophyta; class Magnoliopsida; order Asterales; family Campanulaceae; genus Campanula; species Campanula takesimana. The sequence continues at coordinate 1,626,085 of JAOWBW010000152.1, forward strand.
TTGAGAAACTTGGCTATCCAATCCCATTGGAGCTAGCCACGGATCTCATTCTTAATTCATTGCCTAAAAGTTATAATCAGTTTGTGATGAATTATAACATGCATGGAATGGATAAGAATCTCTCTGAGTTGCATGGGATGCTCAAAACTGCAGAGATGAAAATTGTGGAGAAAGGTTCTCCCGTGCTCTTGGTTCATGATGGGAAGAAGGCTAGTGCCAAAGGAAAGGGTAAGGCAAAAGTTGTCAAACCTAAGATAAGCAAGGCAAAGGTTGCCAAGGCTTCTGAGGCAAAACCTGATTCACAAAAGGATGCAATCTGTTTCCATTGTCAAGAAATTGGTCATTGGAAACGTAATTGCAAGGCTTTCTTGGAAGAGCAAAAGAAGAAGAAGAGCAGCAAGGCTGCGTCGACTTCAGGTATCTATATGATAGATATTCTCCTTTCTACCACTGATTCTTGGGTATTGGATACCGGATGTGGTTCTCACATTTGTCTAAATGTGCAGGGACTAAAGAATAGGAGACTGCTTAAAGAAGGTGAAGTAGATCTACGCGTGGGAAATGGAGCAAGAGTTGCTGCATTAGCCGTAGGGACTTATGAAGTCACTTTACCTTCCGGATTAATTCTTGTTTTGAACAATTGTTATTATGTTCCGGATTTAAGCAGAAATATTATTTCAATTTCTTGTTTGGATAATGAAGGTTTTAAGTTTCTTATTGAGAATAAGAAATTTTCTATTTATTTAAATGATGTGCTTTATGGTATTGCTAATTCATTTAATGGCCTTTATGTCTTGGATGTCAAGAATGAAAATAATGTCTATCATGTAAATAAGAAATCTAAACCTAATGATGTAAATCATACTTATATGTGGCATTGCCGTCTTGGTCATATTAATGAGAAGCGTATCTCAAAACTCCATGGGGACGGACTTTTGGGTTCATGTGACTTAGAGTCATATGATACTTGTGAGTCGTGTCTTCTTGGAAAAAATGACTAAGACACCTTTTACCAAGTTGGGTGAAAGGGCAAGCGACTTATTGGGGTTGATACATTCCGATGTATGCGGACCATTAAGTAGCAATGCTAGGGGAGGATTTCAATACTTCATAACCTTCACTGATGATTATAGTAGATTTGGGTATGTTTACCTAATGAAACATAAAAGTGAAGCATTTGAGATATTTAGAATATTTCAAAATGAAGTAGAAAAACAACTTGGCAAAAGCATTAAGGCACTTCGATCAGATCGAGGTGGAAAATACTTAAGTCAAGAATTTGATGATCATCTAAAGAATTGTGGAATAGTTTCACAATTGACTCCACCTGGAACACCACAATGGAATGGTGTGTCCGAGAGGAGGAATCGGACTTTGTTAGACATGGTTCGATCAATGATGAGTCAAGTTGATCTTCCAATATCCTTTTGGGTTACGCCCTAGAAACCGCTGCTTTCACACTAAATCAAGTTCCAACTAAATCGGTTCCAAAGACTCCATATGAGATGTGGAGTGGAAAGAAACCTAGTTTATCTTTCATGAGGATTTGGGGTTGCGAAGTTTATGTCAAGAGACTCATCTCTGACAAACTAGCACACAAATCTGATAAATGTATTTTCGTGGGATATCCTAAGGAAACTAAAGGATATTACTTTTACAACCGAGAGGACAAAAAAGTGTTTGTTGCCCGAACTGGTGTCTTTCTAGAGAAAGAGTTTCTCTCCAAAGAAATCAGTGGGAGTAAAATAAATCTTGAAGAAATTCGAGACCCAGAAAATAACATTGAACCAATAGTGGAACAAGAACAAGAACCACAAGGAGTTGTGGAACCTGTTCAAAATACACAAGCATCTCGCAGATCTAGTAGGTCACGATCCGAGCCCGAGAGATATGGATTTCTCGTAACGGATAGTAATGAGGTAGAAATCATTGAGAATGATGAACCGTCAACCTACCAAGAGGCGATGTCTTCTCCTGATTCGGACAAGTGGCTTGGAGCCATGGAATCCGAATTGCAATCCATGCAAGACAATCAAGTTTGGAATTTGATTGATGCACCCGAAGGTGTAAAAACCATAGGATGCAAATGGGTCTTCAAGAAGAAGACTGACATGGATGGGAAGGTGCATACTTACAAAGCTAGGCTTGTAGCGAAGGGGTATAGGCAAGTTCATGGTATTGACTATGATGAGACCTTTTCACCCGTAGCAATGATCAAGTCTATAAGAATTTTGCTTGCCATTGCCGCATATCATGACTATGAAATATGGCAGATGGACGTCAAAACCGCTTTCCTGAATGGAAAACTCCAAGAGGATGTGTATATGACACAACCAGAAGGTTTTGAACAAGATTCTAAGGTATGCAAATTGCAAAGATCCATCTATGGATTGAAGCAAGCTTCAAGGAGTTGGAATCTCCGTTTTGATGAATCGGTCAAAGAGTTTGGTTTCATCAAGAACGAAGATGAGCCTTGTGTATACAAGAAGATTAGTGGGAGCATAGTGCTATTCCTTATTTTATATGTGGATGACATATTGCTCATTGGAAACGACATTCCTACACTTCAGTCTGTGAAGACTTGGTTAGGAAAGTGCTTCGCAATGAAAGATACGGGTGAAGCCGCATATATACTTGGCATTAAGATCTATAGAGATAGATCAAGAAGGCTACTTGGTTTAAGCCAAAGTACATACATTGACAAGGTCATTAGAAGATTCCGTATGGAAAATTCTAAGAGAGGCACCTTGCCAGTGTTACATGGAGTTTCTCTAAGCAAGACTCAATGTCCTAAGACAAATGATGAGCGTGAGAAAATGAATGATGTTCCATATGCTTCGGCAATTGGGTCCATCATGTATGCCATGATTTGTACTAGGCCGGATGTATCTTATGCTTTGAGCATGACAAGTAGATACCAATCCGACCCTGGCGAAAATCACTGGATAGCTGTAAAAGCGATTCTAAAGTACTTGAGAAGAACTAAAGACTCGTTTTTGGTCTATGGAGGAATGGAAGATGATCTCGTTGTAAATGCCTACACGGATGCAAGCTTCCAAACTGACAAAGATGATAGCCGATCGCAATCGGGTTTTGTGTTTATGTTAAATGGTGGAGCTGTAAGCTGGAAGAGTTCCAAGCAAAGTACAACCGCTGATTCTACAACAGAAGCTGAGTATATTGCTGCATCGGATGCTGCAAAGGAAGCTGTTTGGATTAAGAAGTTCATAACTGAACTTGAAGTGGTTCCTAGTATTGCTAATCCAATAGACCTTTATTGTGATAATAATGGTGCTATTGCTCAAGCAAAGGAACCAAGAGCACATCAGAAATCCAAACACATACTTAGGCGTTTTCATATCATTCGAGAGATCGTTGATAGGGGAGACGTAAATATATGCAGAGTACCTACTGATGACAATGTTGCGGACCCGCTAACAAAGGGACTTCCACAAGCTAAACATGATGGTCATGTTAGGTCCATGGGTATTAGATACATGGGAGATTGGGCCTAGGGCAAGTGGGAGATTGTTGGTAGTGGTGCCCTAGGCACGTTTAATAAACGTTGTAATTGTTATCATTTATTTCATATCAATAAAGAGATGTTTTGATTATTATTGTTGTTCATGCTTACTTATAATAATCCCCGTCCCTAGTACTTATTAAGCACTAGTATAAAGGCTAAATGATCATGAGATGATCATGTTAGATTTATGGGTACTTGTTTGGAACAAGGTACTGGACATGACCCGCTGTATGAGATTTATGTCATGGTCTATGTCGAACATATATCTCATATTAGTTATGTCATTTGAATCCTTAGACATGAAGTTATTATAGTCTTCCACTTGATGAACATTGTGTTTGACATATTCAAACGCTACCTTAACACGGTAGTTATAAAGGGTATGATTGGCATAATCGAATTCCCGTTGGGAAGAATAATAAGCTAAATGGATTTGTCCCTCCACGGAGAGATGTCAAGCTTGGGCCTCTCGTAGGAATGATGTTGATGAAATGTTCGGCCGGACTCAAATGAATTGATTGGATCAATGTCATTTGGATTATCAACATATTCGGAATTGAGAAAGTATTGAACAAAACAAGTTGACTGTTTGACCATGACTTGTGTTCAATGACATCGTGGACAAAAGGGTTATGACATATTCTAAAGGAATGCGAACTTGTATCTAGTTATACTATTTGGGTAGGTATGACGGTTTGCTAGAACCTAATCATATCTTATGGGATCATGTTTGATCCCATTGCCAACTTAGTATAATCCTAGAGGGTCACACACAATAGAACGAATCTTTAATAAGAGGACTATATTGGAATTTAGAGTCAAAAGGACCTTGGAGGAATTTTGGAAACATTCTGAGCTGTTTGGTCTACCGAGCGGGCGCTTGGTTCAGACCAGGCGGGCGCCTGAAGTAATTCCAGAAAGACAAGGACCTTCTGGTCATTCAGGCGGGCGCCTGGCCCTTTACAGGCGGGCGCCTGATGCTGCCGACAGGAAAATTCCTAATTCGATTTAGGAAGGTTTTTAGCACAAGATTCCTATTTGGAATAGGTCTTAATTGTGTATAAAAACCCCAATTCGGCCAACCATATTGACAAGTGATTTTGTGAGTCTCAAAGAGTTTGAGAGAGATATTATTTTGTTCTAAGATATCCTTGATTGAGGAACAAAATAATTCACAAATAAATTCCATATAGTTCTTTATTATATTGTGAAAGTGTGTTTCATAATATTGGTCTAGCAACCAAGATCAAAGAAGCTCCTTTGATATTCGTTCGAAGTGTGGATACCGCTAGAGGGTGAATTTTATCATCTTGCAAAGTTCGTGATTTGTTCGCGATAAAGCTTCAAGGTTTCTCCACCAAAGATCAAGAGAAAATTCATAGCCATCAAGGGTTAGTTATTCCTCTATTCATCTTGTTGTATTTGATTTAATCATATGAACGGATCCATGGCTTTGGGTTTCTTAAAATTTTAATTGCTATATTCCGCTGCGCATGTTACTTAGAAACCCAACAACCATCTCTTAAAGTAATAGTTACCATCTCTTAAAGTAATAGTGTTATTCCTATGTTTTCTTCGTTTGCCAAAAGTAATACTTATTATAACTAAAATGTAACAAACGTGTTATTTATATGTAATAGTATTTGTAAATAATTGTAATACATATGTATAGATATCTATTTGTTTTCAAACAATAAGTTACAATGGGGTCAAATTTATCATGATACATGTAAAAGTATTACATTATCTATAGAAATCTGTTACAATTTCGTCAATCAAAGTGTTACATTTACTTGTATAAACTTACTATTACATTCATATACATAAGTTATTACTTTTCAAATGGTAAAAACGAGCTTTTGTTTTTTTAAAACAAGTATTACGTTTACTTATGAACAATGTTACTTTAAGAGATGGTAACTATTATTTTTTGCTAAACCACTGAAAAGCCGAAAAAAAAAATATAAAAACTCAAAAAAAACCAAAAAAAAATAAATAAATAAAAATTCGGCCAATGGTGGGTTGCCACGTGGCGGGTCGGCCCATGGGTCATGGGGCGACCCGTCTCATGCATGAGACGGATCCCCTTGTTCTCATGGGAGACCACCTCTTTTTTTTTTGGGTCCAGTCAATTAGAGGAAGTAAATGCAGAGAATTCTAATGCACTAAATAAGACGAGATAAAGTTAACAACAGTCAACTAGCTGCAAGCATGTAAGTTTGCTAAAAAATATCCATGAAATAACAATTCAAACACATATACATTTAAAATCAAACATTTAATAAACACATAAATTGAAATCACCCATGAAATTAGAAGAACAATGTCAAAGCCCCAAATTGTAGTTCAAACCCTAAATTTCTGTTAAATCCAATTTGAAGAGAAATAATGAGATTTGAGAGATGAAAACTTACAAAAAGGGAAGAAGATGGGTAAGATGTCGCCGGCGTCACTAGTTGCCGCCTTGCCGGTTGGAGCCTGGAGGTTGCCGATTGCATCGGTGTCGTCGCACTCCTGTTTTCTCCTCTCTTTTTTTTCTGCGCTCTCTCTGATCTCTCTGTCTCTCAATTTGTCCAAACAACGAAATAAGTCACTCAAATGAAGTGGGTAAATTTTAATTTTTCTAAGTTCACACACTCACCAAGAATATAATAGCTTACTTTTATTATTTTGGCGGTGCACTTAGTAAAAAAAAAAAAAAAAAATTTTGGGTTGACCAGGTGCAAGTGCACCACCTAGCACTAACACAAATCCGCCCCTGGTAACACTAACAATAACTAAATGTAATTTATCGTTATACTGAAATGTAATAGTGTTTTTTCAGAATATTTTTTATTTTTGAGTATTTTGATTTTATTTTTTAAAAGAAAGTAACATTTGAAAAATAATAACTTATATACATGAATGTAATTATTTGTACAAGTAAATGTAACATTCTAGTAGATGAACTTGTAACAGATTTCTATAGATAATGTAATACTTTTACATGTATCATGATAAATTGAACCCATTGTAACTTATTGTTTGAAAACATATAGATATACTATATGGGTTAATTGCAATTTGGTTCCTGACTTTTTCCAAAATTTGCAATATTGATGTTGTCTTTTCAATTTCGCTAATTAGTATACTCACTTTGTCATTTTGCTGCAATCCGACTACAAAAGTAACTGGGTGTTAGTTTTTTTTAACATATTTTATGTCATGTGACTAACACATGACGTTTTAAGATGTTTGTGAAGCTACACATATCCGATTGGTATGATACTTTTTTTAAACATAAGCTAATATTTAAATCTACAACATATATTTTTTGGATTTTTTTTCTTCTGATGAACTAATTATATTATATTAATTTGTAATTTAAACAAATGAAATTATTTAAAAAAATAGAAGATATGGGAAAAATAATCTGAAAAAAATTACTACTTTCCACCATAATATACCTTCTTTCCTAACGTTTACTTTCCTCCACGTTCTCGCACCACCACTTTCACATACACTCTTCCCCCGATTCATCCACCTCTTCCTCTACCTTTTTTGGGGCTAATATCTTTTTTAGATTATTATTTCACTTGTTTACTTTTTTAAAATATTTAAAATTAAGATTTAATATAAAATAATCCAATCACCCGAAAAATTGCCAAAAATATATATGTTGTAAATTTAAATACTAATTTAAATTTTTTAAATAAGAATCATATTAATCAAATATGTGTAGCTTCAAAAATATTCTAAAACGTCTTTAAAAGGTCATGTGCTAGTCACATAACATAAAATCTGTTAAAAAACTAACACCCAGTTACTTTTGTAGTTGGATTGCAACAAAATGACAAAGTGAGTATACCAATTGGCGAAATTGAAAAGACAACATCAACATTGCAAATTTTGATAAAAGTCAGGAACCAAATTGCAATTAACCAGACTATTATACAAGTAAACGTAAATGTTTTACAATGTTATCATACAAGTAAAATGTAACATTCGTTTATAAAAATTGCTACTTTCTTATTTTTATAATGTTACTAACACAAGTGTTTTTAGTTCTAAAGTGTAAATAGTTGAATTATTACTTTTCTATACATATGTGTTACAATTATGTATAAACACTGTTACATATAAGTAACACGTTCGTTACATTTTACTTGTAATAAGTATTACTTTTGGCAAATGAAGAAAACATAAAAAAAAAACACTGTTACTTTTCTGTATATATGTATTACTTTTATGTATACAAAAGTTACATATAAGTAACACGTTTGTTACATTTAGTTATAGTAACTATTACTTTTGACAAACCCGGGAAAAAAAAAAAATTGTCTGTGGGTCATGGGTAAAAAATGACCCGTCTCTACTATGAGACGGGTCATGGTGTTCTCATGCAAGTTTTTTGTCGGCGAAGAAAGCAATGTCATTTGAATTTTTCTAATAACATATGATTTTTAAAAAAATAATTATTAGAATAAATTATCTAACAACGAAATTATTTACTCAAAGCAATTGTAATATTAATGTCCATTTTTTTCATCAGATTAGTGGCCATTTTATAAAAAAAAATACGAAATCCACCTTTAATATACTCTAATTCTACTCCATCCATCCGTCCCAAATGAGTCAAATTTAAATTTATGTTTCTCTTTATAATTTGCCACTGTTTGTGTATATTCTTAGCTCCGCATATGAATCTTGATGAGTTGGGTTTAATTGTCTGACAATCAATTTCTATTTTCGCTGTCCCTGGTTTCATAACTTTCTTTGACCTAACACAAATTAAATGCTCATTTCAATTTACGTAAAAAGCCATGCTTGAAATTTAACATATTAATTGTATAGTTTTACATTTTTTTTATGTCAGTCGTGTGTTAATAGTCTCAGTGTGTTCAATAAGTTTCCATTATTTACAAAATTGCCACTGTGCGCTTTTAAAATAAGCGTCAGCTATTTATAAAAATATCACTGTTTGTTTTAAAACAACTTCAATTTATTTAAAAAAAAAAATGCAAACTCGTATTTCCTAATCTCCTTTTTAAAAAAACGCTTACAATGTTTCACATTTAAAAATATAATGGCATCGACTAAAATATTTGATTGACCACTTTCCTAGCTACCGCTGTTAGATCGGTGACGAAGTAATGCTAACGGAATAGTGTAAACACGTGTAGCAGTGGAAATGAATTGGGAGGAGGATTTTTTGAGTCCTGAAAAACAATCTCCATCCTTCTTTAACTTACAAAAAATGAATTAAGCACATTAATTAAAGAAAAAATGAATAAGGTGATGTGATGTGAGTGTAAATGGTTGGGTGGGAGAGAGAAAGTGAGATAGAAAAGTTAATAGTAGATAGTTATTGTGAGTATGACAAATGAGTCTCACCGTTTTAAAAGTATTAAAACATTTTTATTTTAAGATTTTTTAAGTTAAAGTAGAACAATTTTTATAGATTAAAGAGAGACGGAGGGAGTAATTTTGACCCGTGATAGGGACACCATGTGGTTGTCGTTGTCGTATTATTGTGGCAATGTTGGTCAATTGTTCCGGCGAATAGGTTGTTGAACGTTTTTCACTCATATGCCATTTTATTTTCATGGTTTTAATCATCAAGTTTCACACTAAAAGTAGGTTAAATCACAGCTCACTTTCAGATTCGAGAAAATATAGTGCTCATCATTTGCTTTGTAAAGTTCATTTTCAATTACTAATTACTAATTACATAACGGCCGAGATTATGCTGGTTCAAATTTCAAAGATCGTCTTTAATTTTAAATCAATTGATCAAGTTAAATTCTATATACAAGGCATATTACATACAAGGCACCGATAATGGCGAAACTACCCTTCGCGTGTCGTGTGCGAAAGGACGACAGGAAGCCTTCATGTCGTGTACTTTTACACGACATCGACCAATTGTGTAAAATATATTAAGTCGTATGAACTTATACGAAATTTAAATTTACTCTGTCATTAAGGTCGTACAAAACCACACGATATGATATCATACTCTCGTGTATATCCATACGACATATCAAAATGAAGGTGTTCTTCGATGATTTGCAACACGATGTTAATGATACGCATATGCTATGATAAACTATTGAATTGTGTTGTTAATTGAGCAAAATTTGTACATTTAGACATGACAAGTAACAAATGTCATATTGGATCATACAATATCATATAACCTATCACATTTAAGTGATACCACTTTATTTATAATCCCCAAACAAATGATTGTGGTGTTATATTTCTAATCAAGATTATATTTAAAGAGGTAATTAAACATGTTATAATTAATCATACAATATCATAAATAACCTATCACATTTATTAGTTAAAAGTGATACCACTTTATTTATCAACTAACAGACGTGTTATGATGTGCATATACTATGTTAAATTAATGAATTATGGTGTTATATACTATGTTAAATTAATGAATTATGGTGTTATATTTCTAATCAAGATTATATATAATGAGTTAATTAAACATGTTATATAACGAGTTAAGTTGTTTCGATGATTTGCCAAACGAGGTTAATGACAAGTTGTACATTAGAGGAATGCCACTCGCTCAAGATTATATATTTGAAATTATCATATTTGTTAATCAAGATTATATGTTTATTGTTATAATAATGTGGAAAACAAACAATGATTACACATATGAATGAACCAATATCATACAATATCATATAACCTACCACATTTATTTATAATTAAATTTCTCTTTTTCATAAGTTGTTTCGTGTGGGAATACACGACCTATATTAGGACATCTCGTATGAACAATACACGAGTTGATAGATTATATCTCGTGTATTGTTCATACGAGATTATTACCAGAAAAAAAACCATTTCGTATGGAATTTATACGATTTGTACCATATTGTCTCGTGTTTAATCACACGAGATATACCCAGAACATAACACTTAAACCCCCATAAACCCTACATGTAACGGCCATTAACACGCATTACACCGCCGGTTGGTTAACACCCATGCAGCACTATTGATATACACTTTCACAACAACCATTCTTAACACCCATCAATCTATACACATTATTATCATTAATTCTCAAATCATCTAACACCATATTATGGATTCTCCACAACATTCTCCAAGTCTTTATAATCACATTAATCTTGATCTTGTGGATTTTATTTTTGAAGAAGAAGGTTTGCCACCAAATTCTCCACATCAAAATCAAAATCCAAGCTGCAATGAAGTAAGTTCTTAAAGTTATATTTGGTGTTATGATCAAAATCACAATAAAAATCCAATATTGAAACTGAATTGTTTTTCAAGATTGGATTTTTAAATTCTGATATCGTGCTATGTCGTGTACTAATACACGAGTGGTAATTTACTACGTCGTGTATATGTACACGAGATGTGCAGAACCCACTCGTATATAAGTACACGATATAGTTCTTAATATGTCGTGTATAACTACACGAAATGTCATTCATCCTGTTGTTTATTTTGCAATTTTCTAATTGATGGTAATACAATTTGTAGGGACCGGATGTCAGTGATCAATTCGATACATCCCTATTATTTTCAAATAGGGGTGAGCTTGTTAAACACGGATAACCCTTTCTATAGGAGATTCGAGGAAGACAAGTGGCAAGATCCTAGGCTACGCGAAGATTGTATGCCATTTTGGTGGCAAGTACAGGTCCGGAAAAACTAAGGATGTGAGGTTGACTAGTACGAAGAAGATTGGGTGTAATTTTGAAATTCGGGCCAAAGAAAGGGGTGATGGGTTATGGGGTTACGTTGTGAAGAATGGTTCTCATAATCATGACTTTCCAACGTATCCCGAAGGTCATCCGTTGGGTAAATTGACAAGTTCTGAATATGAGGAGGTGTGTAGCGCAAGTCAGTCTTCGGTGCGTCCAAATAACATTCTAACAATGTTAAAGAGGAAGGATGAGAAGAACGTGAGTACTCCGAAACACGTTCACAATGCCCTCACAAAATGCAAGTCACAAGAACGACAAGGGAGATCCTCTCTTCAACAATTCATAAAATTACTCGAGGATAAGCAATATATCGTCTTCATGAGGAAAGCCGATGAGAGTGACATGATCGGTGACATATTCTTCTCTCACCCACGAGCATCGGATATGCTTAACTGTTTTCCATATATAGTACAAGGTGACTGCACTTACAACACCAACTGCTATGGAATGTCATTCCTTGAGATTATATGATTTACTTCAACAGGGAATAATTTCACAATTGCATATGCGTTCCTCCAAAAAGAGAAGACTGAGAATTACACGTGGGTACTCAAGAATTTGCAAAGTCTTTTTCATACTCCCCACGTGCCAACAGTTTTCTTAACTGATCGTGACTTGGCTTTCATTAATGCTGTCCAAATGGTATTTCCCGAGACCGCACACCATTTGTGTCGAAGGCATATCGAAGTCAATGTTAGAAAGAGGGCGTTGGGTAGAACTAGTAGCCCGGAGTTCGCACTGTCATTCATGAAGAGATTCAATTATGCAATATCAGCCGCTACTCGCTCAGAGTGGGACACCCGTTGGCAATTATTTTGCGATCATTACAGCTCTTATCCTGATTTATTGACCTACCTCCGGGAGACATGGATTGGTCCATACTCTACGAGTATTTTGTCCATGCACACAGATCAGTTACTACAATTCGGAACCCACACCACGAACAGGGCTGAGAGTGAGCATAACAGGTTGAAGAAGGCCTTGGGGAGTGCTTCTTCTACTTTTGACACATTGTTCAAAAAGGCTCATGAGATTATGGAAATCCAAATAACAACAATCAAAGCTAGTATGGATCAATCAAAGAGCAGAATTCCAAATGATATGAAGACATGTGATCTGTATCACGACATATTGGGGCGAGTGTCAAAGGCAGCCTTGGACATCATCAAAGAAGAGCGGAGTCGTTGTGGGGGTAATGTCATGGATGCTTCAGATTGTGGGTGTTACTTGAGGCGAACACATGGACTTCCATCTAGTCACGAGATTGCATGCATACAAAAGTCTGGGGGCCGGATAGAGTTGTCCTCGATTCATGCTTTCTGGAAGAAGTTGGACATTGAACTAGAATACTGTCCAACTGGGCCTGATTTTGAAGCTGTGTTGAATGAACTGCAGAACGCACCTGCACCGGTAAAGAGAAGGTTATTCCAAACGATAAATGAAGGGCTACATCCACGAACCGGAGATGCTTCTGAGCCGGATCATATTTCAAAGGCAAATAAACCCCGGACCACCACTTGTAGAGTACTGTCAGATTGGGAGCATACCGACAGACATTTTGGAGTCCCCGCTACACCACCCTCCACTAGCAGCAGGTCTAGATTTTCATTTATTGCGTCAACCCAATCAGGTTTGAGGTCGCGGGAGTCACCCAATCCGAAATCAGCTTCAAACACTACACCATCTAGCCCTACTACTCCTACATCTCTTCCACCACTAGCTGGTTCAGGTCATAGGAGAGGTAGAGGTAGAGGTCGAGGTCGGGGATGGGGACGGGGTCGTGGAAATGGACAAGTCAATGATATACATACTTCTGGGTATAGGATGTTGATTACACCTATCATTGTCCCATTTATTGATGGCTTCACAGATGTGATGGGTGATGGAAATTGTGGATATAGAGCAGTAGCAACGCAAATATACGGAACTGAGGAGATGTGGTAAAGAGTGCGCTCAGATTGTGCCAAGGAGCTGCTTCATCGCCGCGAGCTTTATGAGAGAGTTATGCCTTGGAGAGATATGGACGAGCTCTATAGTCGCATTGCTCACTATACCTCACCTTGTTCGGAATATTATTGGTTGATACTCCCAGAGATAGGGCACATCATTGCCACGGTGTATAATGTGGTGTTTGTCTCGTACTCGCAACCGCTGGCTTCACATGCCTACCAGTGACTGTACCACAAGGAACAGGACCACCCACAGACACACTTGTGTTGGGACATGTGGGAAACCATTTTATATTGGTATGATACTTCAATTCGTTATATTTAACTATCTTATTTACATTCGTTATATTTAAATATCTTTTTTAAATTTGTTATATTTGACTATTTAATTACTTTTGCAGCTGCACATGTCCGATAGTGATTACCCGATACCATCATTAGCACTATATTGGGAGGATCGACGTGATCCAAGCGCAAGTAACCTGATCATGCCATACAGAACTCGAATAGAAACATTCAACCGACTCTCAATTACGGCGAACGAAGCACGAATTGCAGGAAATAGGCCATAGTTTATGTGTATAGTGTATTGATTTTTGAATTATGCATACTTGGTTTTTTGTTTTGTTTGGATGTTAGGGTGTATGAATTTAGTTGATGTAGTATGCCTTGAAATTCTTGTTTTGCTGTTGGTTGTTGTTGTGATGTATGGATCACTTGATATAGTATTGAAATAATGGGTATGTTTCTATTTCATATTGATCTTGATCTTGTGGAATATATTGGTTGTTGTGATGTATGGATACATTAGTTGACTTTAGTATGACTGTTTTTTGGGACGGATATAGTATATTAAAATTGGATCACCGGAAAGTACTCGTATATCCAGGCCTGCAAATGTATGAAATAAATAAGTTAACAATGTTATAACCATAAATACATGTTGTAATTATTAAATGATTGTTAAATATTACCTCTAAAAGACTCAAACAACCACCGATCTGCTTGCATCCATATCTAGATGCCTTCCCCAACTCCCGGTATAGATATACCAACGCAGCTGTCCCCCAGGATAGAGCCCCCACTCTGTCAATATCCACGCACAGTGAAAGGTAGTCTGAGGGCATCTTATCCTGAGTCTTGTCCACGAACAGCGTGGAGCCGAGGAGGAACATGATTTACGTGGAAGCGCGCTCATCGTCAGTCATGTCGGAAGGGGTCTCAAAGGACCGGCGGAGGCCATCTAAAGAGTACGTCGTGCCCTCCCACATGTATCAAGGCGTGCCCTGATACCGGCTACGTTAGGCTCTGGAAACCGCCTTCGTAACAGGGCCACCTGAACAGCTGATACCTACAAATTGAAAATGAAATAATTAATAAAATTGATAAAATTTTTGAAATTGATAAAAATTATGTAATTTATAAAAATAGACAACAAACAAGAATATACCTAGGATATGAGTGACGTCATGCATAGTGATCGTCATCTCCCCCCACGGCATGTGGAAGGTATTAGTCTCGGGAGACCACCGTTCCACAAACGCCGTTAGGAGCGCCATGCTAGGCCGGCGAATGGTAGCATCATGTAGGTAATGGAGGCCGGTACCCTGAACACGAGCCCACCAAGCTCTATCATCCTCCGTAAAGAAGCAGGCGAGAACCTGTTGATTCCAAATAAAACACTATAATTAATACTCCCTCTGTTTCAGAAAAACAGTCCCATTTTGATTTTTTTTTTTTTTTTTAACAAAAAGTCAAAATGGGACTGTTTTTTCTGGAACAAAGGAGGTTTAAAACAATAACAACAAATAATAAAGCTATTTAATAAACAAATCATATACTTACTTATCTAGAATCTGCTGCCTCGTTTGGCGCTTCAACACCGGCTCACAAGTGGCGTTCTCCCATATCTTACGAGCTCGGTGATGACCAAACCCGTACAACAAATCAACCTCTTTCGGGCCGCCACCGGGGTTACTCTTAAGCTGCCACTGTTCATCCTTAGCCCCTTTCCCCTTTCTGGCCCGTGCCTCCCGCCTCTTGCGAGGCCTCACAGATAAACTCTTCTCCACCTCCTCCTCCTCCTCCTCATCATCACCAGATCCATGTCCCTCACGCACAGATGCACCTCGGGAAAGAGTAGCAGAAGATGAATCCTCATCCGACCCCGTACTAGAATCTGTACCCTCACTATCTGTCTCATCAACCAAAATCTGCTCAATCACGACATTCTTGTCGTGCTTCTTTTTGGTCCGTGCATCTCCTCTAGCTGCAGCTGCCTCCTCGCCCTTCCTCTTTCTATTAGAGGCAGTCGCAGGTTTACGTCCCTACAAAAAATTAAATAAGAGACAATAAATAAGCAACAATTCTAGTTGAAATATTTAACAACAAAAAATTTTAAAAAAATTCGACAAACAAACAGTGCTACAAACAATCTTCAGTGACAGCTTACATTTCGTGTGTAGTCACACGAAATGGTTCTCAACATTTCGTGTGTAATCACACGAAATGTTGAGAATCATTTCGTGTGATTACACACAAAATGGTGTGAACCAACTCGTGTAAAGTTCATACGAAATACACAAAACCAACTTGTGTAAAACCACACGAAACGTAGCCCGAAAATTCCAGATTTTTAAAACCACAAATTCGTACCCAATTCAAACAATAAACAACAATTAAAGCAATAAAACACAATTACAACAATGCAGGATCAAATTTAAACAACAATTAAGCATTATAAGAGCGAATTTTTGGCATAAAAGTCAAGTTTTTGAAGTTGAAATTTAGTGTTATAAATTGAGGGGTTACCTGTGTATAGGGGCGGTAGAGGAGGCGGCGCCGACACCGGACTTGCCACCGACGGTGGGTAACTTCTTCTTCATTGTTGTCGTCGATTTGTAAGCGGCGCAGGAGTGGTCGGCGTCGTGTGCGAGAGAGATGGAGGGACGGAGCGTTGTGTTTGAAACTGAGGAATTTTTTTTTTTTTTTTTTTTTTTTTGAGTATATATATAAGGGTAGTTTAGTAATTTGCTTGTGCCTTGTATATAAAATGCCTTGTATATAGTAGTACCCATTGATCAAGGGAACATTTGAATGTTAAAATATATTGTACTCTCTACTTCTCGAAATAAGGGTTTTTATCTTGATCATGCTTGTTTATTATAAGAAAATCACGAATTGGGTAAATTGAGGATATAATTATTTAAAACGCTTTTTATAATTTATGTGGGTAAGAGTAAGTAAATTATTAAATTTCTTTTTTATAATTATACAAGAATTATAAGGATAAATCTATATATATATATATATATATTAAAGTTGGCCAAAAGAGATATGGTATTGACATGTGGACAAACAATGGAGAAAGCTTGCATTTGGAGAAGCCACATCAACAACATACTAATAAATAAGTGACTTTTCATTTTATTTTCATTAGCTAATACTATTAGCTAATAATAATAGTTACTAAAAAGGGTAACTATTATAGTAACTATTACTATTATTAGTAATAGTTAACTATAATAGTTAACCATTATAGTTAACTATTACTCTTATTAGTAATAGTTACTATTATAGTTAACTATATTAGTTAACTATTACTATTAATAGTATTAGTTAACAATATTAGTTACAATACATGTTAAATATTACTATTAATAGTATTAGTTAACTATAATAGTTACTATTATAGTTAACTATATTAGTTAAATATTACTATTAATAGTATTAGTTACTACTATATTAGTTAACTATTACTATTAATAGTATTAGTTAACTATAATAGTTACTATATTACTATGAATAGTATTAGTTAACCATAATAGTTACTTTATAAGTTATTTTTTACTATTAATAGTATTGGTTAACTATAATAGGCTACATACATTAACTATTACTATTATTAGTATTAGTTAATTATAATAGTTACTCCCTCTGTCCCTAAATGAGTGTCAATTTTCAAGAAATATTTGTCCCAAAATGAGTGTCTTTTTTTAGCATAACTTTCTCCCTAAATGTTGTTTTTTCGATTTTTTTTTCCACCGGTTTCTTTATACGTGCAAAACTAAATGTTTGGAAAGGAGAATACAAGATTATATATGAATATTTGCTACCAAATTGTACAACAAAGTTGAGATTTTCAGTGTCCTTTAAAATGAAATTTGGACACTCATTTAAGGACAGAGGTAGTATTATATAAGTTAGATTATTAATTTTTAATATTAATTAATCATAATAGTTACTATATAAATTAACTATTACTATTAATAATATTATTTTATTATAATAATTATATTAATAATTATTATTATATAGACTAATCATTGCTATTAATATATATATTAACTATTACTATCAATGGTATTAATTAATTATAATAGTTATTATAATAATAGTAATCATATAAATGAATTTTTATTATTAATAGTATTAGTTAAAATGATGATTACTATATTAGTTAACTATAGTTAAAATACATAGTATTGGTTTCCGTGCAGAGCACGGGTTACCCGCTAGTCTGTCAAAAACTCATTTAAAATTCCAGTGAGTGTAATTATTCACAATCCTAGTGGGTATAAGTGTCAAAAACTCATTTAAAATTCCAGTGAGTGTAATTATTCACAATCCTAGTGGGTATAAGTGAGTGGGAGTACAAGTGATACTTATAATTTAATTGTAGACTTATGACAAGTGGGTTAAGATTATTATTAATAATAATAATAATAATAATAATAATAATAATAATAATAATAATAAAAAGATTTTTATCTTAGTAAATGGTCTTTACTTTTTCTTTACATTTAAATGAAAAATATGCATAAATATTTTTGGAGGAGGTCTCCTGTGCGGCGGTTGCACCGTGCGACAGCCGACCTTTTTTTTTTTTTTTTTTTTTGCCACCCCCAACCTTTTTTTTCCTCCCAACAAAAGTAACACTTATTATAACGAAATGTAACATTTTTTCTTTTCAAATGTAACACTTTTTTTTTTTCAAAATGTACCACAATTTTGCTGCAATAGATTAAAGACAACATAAAGATTGACAACTAAACTAATGTCACACTTTTTATAAAGGAATGTAACACTTTTTTTTTCAAATGTAACACTTTTTTTTTCAAAATTAACAAACTAAACTAATTTTACATTTTATATAAAAAAATGAATGTTACATTTTTTCCTCAATTAACAGTTTATATTCTTAAATGTAACATTATATCTGAAATGTAACAATTTTTTATTGAGAAAGTAACAATTGAATTATATATATTAATTTTTACTCTTTTTTTAAAGAAGAAAAGTAACATTTAATAAATAAAAATGTTATATTCATCTATATAAAAAATTATAATCATATATTCACTTTGTTACACTTCAAATATTATTTTTTTAACCACAAAAACTATCAAACAATTTAAATTTTCTTGTAAAATTGCTGTTACATTTGACTGTGAAAAGTGTTACTTTTTGAAAATGAAACTGTTACTTTTATCAGAACAGAGTGTTACATCTTAGCTGATGAGCAGCTCAAAATGTATTGCGAACAACCTAAAAAGATGGGTATATTTTGGGCCATTGCAACAACTCCTAATAAACAAATTTGGGCCCCTTCGTAATTTGGACTTTTAAAATAAATTGTCCAAAGTCCATGGACACGACAGTCCTAAATCATTAGGTTTCAGTCCACTATTTTTGAACATTGTCTACAAACAAATTTTACCTACATAAGCCCAAAGTTTCTAAATCTTTCAATTTATCTTTTTATTTAACGATGCTAAGGATGGAGTTAAATTGAACTCTAGAGTCTAGGCTTACAAATTGTGAGGCTTGATTTTTTCCAGTAAATCAATTAATCAGGGACCGAAATCCTTCAAGTATGATTTTTATTAAAATAACATACTTGAAAATATTTGTAGTTAAGTTATCAGATGTTTATGTTGCATGGCTAATAGAACCACATTTTTATTGAAGCGCAATAGTGTGATACCCCATTTCATATCGGTTTAGTGTGTTTATTTATAAGGTTACAAAGCTACTATTGAGTACGAATAACATTCATGGACCTTGGGCGGACCTGTAGTAAACTAAATGGACCCAGTTATTTGTGCTCAATGTGTTTGCAGGCTCGAGTTGTTACAAATAGTATTGTGATCAGTGTACTGTTTCAATTTTTTTTTAGAACAGAACTAATACAATTATACTCCTTAATTTCATGATGATAGTTTGATTTTTGATTTGATGGTCAACATAACATAAGTGAACATTGACTAAATTTTAATAGTTATCTATTCATCTAAGTGAAATTCTGAAATTTGTGACTGATATATCACTGAATGTGTAATTAACAACATTTTTTTAAAATTTTACTAAGATGATTATATTGATATTAATTTTAGTTAAAGTTTAGTTGTGTTGACTATCAAAAATCAAATGAAATTATTAGGACTTAGGTAATATTATGAAAAAAAAAAAAAAAACTCAATAGAATAGTAAAATAGGAAAAGTTGATGTAGAAAATGAACTTAATATAGATGCATTGATATTTACATATAATTACAAAGCAATCAAAGAATGTTTTCTATGTACATTAATCATCTTATACCCAAGGTTCTAAAAAACGGTAGGCGGTCGCTAGGCGCCGTAGGGGAGCCTAGCGCCTAGGCGGGGCCGAAAATTCAGAAGTAACTATAATATTCTAGACGGGACCTAGGCGTTTCATGAACGCCTAGCGCCTAAGCGGCCTAGACGGGGGTCTTTTATAATACTGTTATACCTAATGAAACTATTTCACTAAATCTTCAATACAAGTGTTTGATAATTCCTTAATAACCAAATTTCTTGCCCTATTAATGGTCATAAGGCACAAATACACATGTTCTTCAAGCTCCTCAACTTGTTTCCTAATTCCAACATCACTCTTCTTAAGCTCCTTCAACACTTGTACAGAAAACCTCTCTTCTCTTCTCTCCAAACACAAATTCACCATTGCCTTATTGTGCTCAATCTCATCATGAAGCCGAGTCACGAGTCGACTCATCGTGTCGAAATCCCTGTTCAAAATGTACGTGCCTTTAGCCGCCACATCCAGTTGATCACCAACTTTCCTCAAAACCCCACTTCTTAGAAACTTCAAATTCATGAGCTTCTTCTTTAATGGTTTCAATGGCACGCTTAGCAATGCGGGCCCCATCACTAGCGCGGTAAGTGTATGTGCAGCCAAAACCATAGCTGCAATTGCGACTAAACCACATGCTGCAGTTACACAAACCCCAGAAGCCTTGTTGAAAAATTTTATCAACTTCATCTTCCTAGCCACTTTTTTTCTCTTAATTTTCAAATGTTTTAACACCGATGAATACTTGTCGTGAAACACCTCAAAATCTTGTTTTTTGAAATGGGCAAAAGGATTGTTGAGAATATTGAGAGCATGTAAATTATGCAACTCTGAAATGATCATGCAGCCGAATTCGTCAGGGGTAGAATGGTCATCGAGTACTTGTTGAATGAACTTGTAGTTTGATTGAATTTGATTGATGCCCTTGAGCAAGGTGGTGCATATTTTTGAAGCTTCCGCGCTTATATCAAAGTAATCGAGTATTAAGTCTTTGAGATCGGATTTCCTGGCTAAAATTGCTGATTCAAGAATATAAGTTATAGTTTCTTGGCCAGGTTGAAGGAGGATTTCTGAGAATTTGTGATGGCAATCATGAGACGGAGAAGATGGCTCGTTAACAAGCGATTGAGCTTTGGAGAAGAAATCAGCATAAGATTTGGTTCTTAATGCTCCTTGGTACTCCTCATTAACATTGAAGCTTTTCTGACATTCTCTCTGTTTGTTAATCCCATCTGAAATTAATTAAATAAATAATCTCTTAATTAATAACCATTTATAACTTAAGTAAATAAAAAAAGAAGACTAAATATAAAAAGAACATGTATATTATATACCTTTGTTGATCTTGGTAGACTTGTATCTTGCCCACATCTTGAACTCTTCTTAAAATAAGAAACTGAATGATAAATAATGGTTTTTAAGGGAAATATATAGTGTATATATATATATATATATATATGTATGTATACTATAGTTAGAGTTTGTGAATTCCAAGTAAGGAGCTTTCTTGTAAGAGCTCTTACAAGGAAGAAGAAGAAGGAGGAGGAGGAGGGTGGCTAGAGTAGTCGAATAAACACCTGAACTTCGTAAGCATTCTGTTGGATGAAATCACTCCTTATAAAGCCAACAAAAAGGTGTTTCGACGTTATCTCTCTTACGACAACTCTGCGTATATATCTCTATATACACATATATAGTATATGTTTGTGTGTGTACAGATAGATATATAGTTGATGGCTTGCTTCTCCAATATGTTAGCAATTTGCTAGCTAGTTCTGATGGTAATATTGAAGAACAAAGCTTATAGTTGAGCCAATCTGGTAGCCTACCTTATCTCACGTTGTCTTTATGTATGTGTAGCCGGCATATCTTTATAAAGTTTTTATCCCATCTGTCTTAAAATAAATATCCATTTTTGCAACTAATCAATAATAAAAACGACAGAGGTAGTACAAACTTTCTTATTTGGTTTTACACCGTTTTAATTATGGAAAAGGGTATTGAAAAGGCAAGAAAATCTGGCTTTATATGCATGTTTATACACTTTCATAATTAAGTGACCAAAACACCTAAGCTTCTTTTATGGATATGCATTACTATACCTTAACTTGTTGTCAATTATACACGTGAGTAGTGATCTATACTCCCTCCGTCCCATTTTAAACTTCAAAAATTTCCTTTTTTGGTGTCCCATTTTAAACTTCAAAATCTAAAAAAGTAAAGTTATTTATAATTTTTTTATTTAGTGGGACCTACATGTCATACACACAACAACTATCCACTAACTATTCCTTACCCCACTTTCTCTCTCCTACACATTTTCTATACTCACAACACTCTACCCCACTATCTATATTTTATAGTCCCTCCGTCCCACCTCACTTGAGACCTTTGAGGTAGGCACAATAACTAAGAAAAAAGAATAAAATAAGAAAAATGTGTGGTAGAAAATGAAGAGAGAGAATGAATGGGGTTAATAGTAGGTTGGTTGAATGAATTGTGTGGTGGAAAATGAAGAGATAGAATGAGTGGGTGGGGTAGATTGAATGTAAAATAATAAAATCATGGCCATTTTGAGAGGTCTCAAGTGAAGTGAGACGGCCCAAAATGGAATAAAGTCTCAATTGAGGTGGGACGGAGGGAGTACTATAAAGATTCTCATCTTAATTCTTGTACCGTCTTTTTTTTTTAAGTTTAAGATGGGTCGGAGGGAGTACTTGTTATCTCTTTAGTACATAGAGACGGAAACAAATCTAAATAGTGTCGAATCTAGGATTTGTGTGTTCTCAACGTTTTGTACTTGTACATGTGCCTTAATTAGGATGATTGAGATGATCAATCGAACAAATTTTGGAATTTTGGAAATGAAGATTTCTCAAAATTAATTAACTTTAACGTAAAAGATTTTTTTCATGGAAAATTTTTAACAAGTAAATTATGACCCCCTAACAATTTAATGTATGCGTTCAAATATAATACTTTTATTTTGCAACTGTTTATTAAATATTTATGCGCAAGTTTTTTTTTATTTTAAGAATACATTTATATGCAAGTTAGTCAAATAGATCTCATATAGCTGATAGGAAAATAACTGACTAATAAAATTATGAAGTGCTTAAAAATATGAGGGATATTAATTGTAACTATAAGTATATACTCCATAAGTCCACATATCTTAAATTAATAGTCCGTTTGACTTTTCAAATATTTAAAAGTTATATTGTAAGTTTTGAGAATTCAGTGATTTTTAAATTTTAATTTTAAAAATGAGACTAGTTTATTGGGAAGCAAAAATGGGAAATTGAATTATAATTTTGGAACGGAATGAGCATATATATATATATATATATATATGTATATATATATACATACAATTATACATGTATCATTTTGACAATTGAGGGAACTCATTTTTCCGGATTAAAGGAGTTGGTAATTCTGAATTTCTGATATATATGGGGGCGGGCCGAAAGACTACCAACTCACCTTAATACTTAGTTGAGCACACAACGTATACATACATATTGACATTGTATAAGTATAGGCACGTAGGCTAGTGGATGATGCATTCTAGCGGTATACAACATAGACATTCCAAAAATGGTAGTTATATACTTTAGCAGATTATAATGATGAGTTTGTTGAGTTTGCAACTTCCAAGTAGTATATTGTACTCCTTCCGTCCCATAACTATGTGCACAAGTTTCTTTTTTGAGTGTCTCATTGATAAGTCACACTTTCCTAAAATGGCAAAGAATCTTTACTATTCCTCTCACTCATTCTCTCTTCGAGTAAACTGCTTTTCTGCCCCTCGTACGATGGCTCCAACATCAATTTGACACCCGTACTGCTGAAACAACAAATGTATGATGCGTACTATAGTTTTATTAGCAAAATTAACCAAAATACTATTCAATCGTCAATTTTTTCTAATAGGCGTTAAATTTTCTAACGGGCATTAATTTATTTTAACGGATGTTAATG
Organism: Campanula takesimana; assembly: GCA_026119855.1. NCBI lineage: Eukaryota > Viridiplantae > Streptophyta > Magnoliopsida > Asterales > Campanulaceae > Campanula > Campanula takesimana. Next base: position 1,649,902 of record JAOWBW010000152.1, read on the forward strand.
ATTCAACGAAAACTTGAATTAAAATTTACAAATGCTGAATTGACCAGATATTTCTTTTTTAAGAGTTTAAGGGGGGTAAAAGTGTAAATTATTAAACTTCTAGCCCTAAATCACGATCACCCTCCCCCATTCCAATCACTCTGTATTCTTCCCTCTACGTACCCTCACCCTTCACCGTCGGTCGCCACCCCCATTCTTCCACGCCGCCCTTCCCCTCTTCAATACCGTCGTAGCCTGCTCCTATGCCGACGTCTTCTCCCCACATTGCCCCCTTCTGTTCCTTCACCGTCAACATCTGACTAAGTCATCTCCTCCACATCCTTCTCCAGTCAAAAATCCTTCACGGTTCTTGAAACGTACCATCCGTCCATGTCATCTCCTTCCTATTCTTCTTTGGTCGCCCTCACCCCACTTCCCTAACCCCTACTCCCTCCCTCTGATCCTCGTTCGAAATTTCACGAAAGTGGAGATGAGATCAAAACTTTTAGATTTGGATCTGATTCTAAAAATTGATGAATATTTGGATCCAAGTCTGTTTTCCCCTACTCATTTCGAATATATGCATCCAAATTTACCATATCATTTGGTTTTTCAACTTTATCTTCTTTGAAGGTTGGGTAAGAATTTGAAATTTGGGTAATTTGCGATTGTGACATTACTCCAATCTGTTGTCTTTTTTTTGTTTTTTATTTTTTAATTTGGATTTTTTTTTGAATATTTTTACCTGATATATTTTTAATGGGTTTTTGGAAATGACTGTTATGGTGGTAATATTTTTTGTTGGTGTTGGTGCTTATGGTGTTTGGCTGTGAAGGTGATTTGCTTTTGGTTCTGTTTTTGGAGTGAAGTATAGTTGAATGGTGGTGGCGAGGTGTTTTGGTGCAGGTGTGGTGCTTCATGGTGGTGGTTAAGATGATGGTGGTAGGATGGTGGTTGGGTTGTTATTGTGCAATATATAGGCAATTTTAACAGATTTTTTTGATAAATATAGATGGAAGAGTGAAATTGAGTATTAAATAGGCATGTCAATGACTAAAACGAACATAAAAATGAGTCAATGACCGATATGTGAAAAGGTCTATATTTTTTTCATTGAATTATTAACATCCGTTAAAATAAATTAATGTCTGTTAGAAAAAATAACGTCTGTTAAAATAAATTAACGATTGAATAGTACTTTGGTTAATTTTGCTAATAAAACTATAGTACGCATCATACATTTGTTGTTTCACCAGTACGAATGTCAAATTGATGTTGGAGTCATAGTACGAGGGCAGAAAAACAGTTTACTCTTCTCTCTTCTACAATAGTTTACTTTTATACTCACAACACCAATCAACCTACTATTCCATACCCCACTTTCTCTCTCATACTTCACTTTTCACCTCCAGAATAACTACTCAATACTATTCATCCCTTAATTCTCATGTACAACTCATTTTGTGCACATAGTTATAGAACGGAGAGAGTAGTATACAATTGTGAGTTTGTATGTAACAACCTTATACATAATTGTTTTTGTTTTCGAAGGAACCTTATACATAATTGTTAAAGATGAAATAGTCACATTCTTAAAAATTAGACATTTATTTCATTTAAAATGAAATTGTTGATAGGAAATGCACATGTTGGAAAATGGCTCAAGTTCTAGAAGGAGTCATTATACATTGTCTCATGTGATTCATGATTATCATGAATGTGTTGGTTGGTTTTTCCAATGAGACTTTTGGTGTTTGGTTATCTAGATAAGGTTTGAACTAGGAGATGTCTAGTGCCTATAAATAGAGACATGTAGAAAGAGTTCAAGTGTGCCTTGTGGTACTAAGAGTGGCCCCTCTTAGGGGAGACGTGAGTTAGAGAGATGTGTACATTCTTGAAGGAGTTGTACACTATTGTGAGAGTAGCCTAGTGTTATCATTTCTTGTAATCTTTGAGTGAGGGGGACTCAGATTCAAGGGTGATACACTTTGTAATGTTGAAGATATATATTGTTGATTGGTTTGTGGACGTATCCCATTGATGTTGGGGTGAACCACGTTAAATGTTGTCTTATTTATCTTTCCGTCATGTTGTTCGTGTCCAAATTAATGTTGTAGCATAACCTAATTTTTGGTGTGCATGAGAACCGCTTCCACGACACGCACAACAATTGGTATCAGAGCTGATGGTTCAGCTCAGGGTGATGCGAGATAATATTGAAGAATTTGGGTTATGCTTAATTTGTGACGTTTGTGAAGGATGGGAAAGATTTGGAGAGAGTACAATATTTGATGATGAGTTGTGTCGATGTGAAACCTCGTGAATAGAGCATTGTGTCGAAAGTCTTCATGATATTGGTGATCAGGCGGCGTGTCCCGTTAGTGATAGCGGCGGTACAAGTTTCGCGGTGGTGGCAGATGTTGGGTTTCTTAGTAACATGCGCAGCAGAATTAAGCATTTAAAATTTTCATGAAACCCAAATCCATAGATCCGTTCATATGATTATATCAAATACATGCAATATGAATACTAGAATACTAACCCTTGATGACTTTGAATTTTAACCTTTGATCTTGGTGGAGATTTAAAGCTTGATCACGGAGAAAGCAAGAACACGAACCTTGAAGATGATAAGCTTCACCCTCTAGTGGTATCCACAACTTGAACGAATATCAAGAGCACTTGATCTTGGTTGTTAGACCAAAAATTATGAAACACACTTTCACAATTATATTGACTATATGGAATTATGAATTCTTGATCTTAGATTCCAAATCACTAATCAAGAATATTGTTCTCTTAATGAACTAGGTTTATTAACCTTAATGGATGGTGAAAAAGACTTTATATAGGTCCTAGTCCTTCACCCTTAAGGACCTAGGGTTCCTAAATCCCGTCACCCTATTAAGGAAATAACTTTTTGTCCAAGCAGCACTGGCACGGTCGTGTCAATGCTTACGAGCCTGGCATCCCTTTTGTGATTATTGGCAGGGTCATGCTTTATAATCGGCACGGTCGTGCTTCATAACCAGCACGGTCGTGCCAAAGGGGTCGAGCCATCCGTCCCACCTGCCGATTATTGGCACGGTCGTGCTCAATAATCAGCACGGTCGTGCCAGTCCAGAAAGACTCATATTTTCATAATTCCAATTCAGTCATTTAGGATTCGTTCTATTCGTGTGTGACCCTCTAGGATTACATTATGTTGGCAATGAGTCCAAACATGAACCTATAAGATATGATTGGGTTCTAGCAAACCGTCATACCTACCCAAATAGTGTAACTAGATACAAGTTCGCATTCCATTTAGAATGTGTCACAATCCTTTTATCCACGATGTCATTGAACACAAGTCATGGTCAACAAGTCAACTTGTCTTTGTTCAATACTTTCTCGATTCCGAATATGTTGATAATCCAAATGACATTGATCCAATCAATTCATTTGAGTCCGACCGAACATTTTCATCAACATCATTCCTACGAGAGGCCCAATCTTTACATCTTTCCGAGGAGGGACAAATCCATATAAGCTTATTATTCTTCCCTACATGAATCCGATTATGCAAATCATACCCTTTATAACTACCCGGTTAAAAGTAGCGTTTGAATATGTCAAACATAATGTTCATCAAGTGGAAGACTATAATAACTTCATGTCTAAGGATTCAAATGACATAACTAATATGAGATATATATATATGACATTGACCATGATATAGATCTCATAAAGCGGGTCATGTCCAGTATATAACAAGTACTCATAAATCTAACATGATCATCCCATGATCATTTAGCTTTTTTACTAATACCAAACAAGTACCAGGGACGGAGATTATTATAAGTAAACATGAACAACAATAATAATCAAAAACATCTCTTTATTAATATGAATAAATGATAAAAATTGCAACGTTTATTAAACGTGCCTAGGGCACCAACACCAACAGCAGATTTTCTGGTTCAGATTTTTCAGCGCAGCGGTGGTAAAATTGGCGTAGCACGTTCGTTCACCGTTGGATCGTTCTGATTTTTGGCGAGCAGCTTTGGGACTCATAAATATTCAATTTGAACGGTGACAATTGGATTTTATGGTCCCTAGAATTGGGAAGATTTTTCGGACAGAAGCAGCAGATTTGAAAAAATTCAGATTTTGAGGATGACAATGATTCGGTGGAGCCGATTGCCTTTGGCTATGTGTTTGGGAACTTTCGCTAAGGTGGATATTGTTGGAAAATGGCTCAAGTTCTATAAGGAGTCATTATACATTGTCTCATGTGATTCATGATTATCATGAATGTGATGGTTGGTTTTTCCAATGAGACTTTTGGTGTTTGGTTATCTAGATAAAGTTTGAACTAGGAGATGTCTAGTGCCTATAAATAGAGACATGTAGAAAGAGTTCAAGTGTGCCTTGTGGTATCAAGAGTGGCCCCTCGTAGGGGAGAAGTGAGTTAGAGAGATGTGTACATTCTTGAAAGAGTTGTACACTATTGTGAGAGTAGCTTAGTGTTATGATTTCTTGTAATCTTTGAGTGAGGGGGACTCAGATTCAAGGGTGATACACTTTGTAATGTTGAAGATATATATTGTTGATTGGTTTGTGGACGTATCCCATTGATATTGGGGTGAACCACGTTAAATCATGTCTTATTTATCTTTCCGTCATGTTGTTCGTGTCCAAATTAATGTTGTAGCATAACCTAATTGTTGGTGTGCATGAGAACCGCTTCCACGACGGGCACAACAATTGGTATCAGAGCTGATGGTTCAGCTCAGGGTGATGCGAGATAATATTGAAGAATTTGGGTTATGCTTAATTTGTGACGTTTGTGAAGGATGGGAAAGATTTGGAGAGAGTACAAGATTTGATGATGAGTTGTGTCGATGTGCAACCTCGTGAATGGAGCCTTGTGTCGAAAGTCTTCCTGATATTGGTGATCAGGCGGCGTGTCCCGTTAGTGATAGCGGCGGTACAAGTTTCGCGGTGGTGGCAGATGTTGGGTTTCGTAGTAACATGCGCAGCGGAATTAAGCATTTAAAATTTTCATGAAACCCAAAGCCATAGATCCGTTCATATGATTATATCAAATACATGCAATATGAATACTAGAATACTAACCCTTGATGACTTTGAATTTTAACCTTTGATCTTGGTGGAGATTTGAAGCTTGATCACGGAGAAAGCAAGAACACGAACCTTGAAGATGATAAGCTTCACCCTCTAGCGGTATCCACACCTCGAACGAATATCAAGAGCACTTGATCTTGGTTGCTAGACCAAAAATTATGAAACACACTTTCACAATTATATTGACTATATGGAATTATGAATTCTTGATCTTAGATTCCAAATCACTAATCAAGAATATTGTTCTCTCAATGAACTAGGTTAATTAACCTTAATGGCTGGTGAAAAAGACTTTATATAGGTCCTAGTCCTTAACCCTTAAGGACCTAGGGTTCCTAAATCCCGCCACCCTATTAAGGAAATAACTTTCTGTCCAAGCAGCACTGGCACGGTCGTGCCAATGCTTACGAGCCTGGCATCCCTTTTCTGATTATTGGCAGGGTCGTGCTTTATAATCGGCACGGCCGTGCCTAGCACGGTCGTGCTTCATAACCAGCACAGTCGTGCCAAAGGAGCGAGCCATCCGTCCCACCTGCCGATTATTGGCACGGTCGTGCTCAATAATCAGCACGGTCGTGCCAGTCCAGAAAGACTCATATTTTCATAATTCCAATTCAGTCATTTAGGATTCGTTCTATTCGTGTGTGACCCTCTAGGATTACATTATGTTGGCAATGAGTCCAAACATAAACCCATAAGATATGATTGGGTTCTAGCAAACCGTCATACCTACCCAAATAGTGTAACTAGATACAAGTTCGCATTCCATTTAGAATATGTCACAATCCTTTTGTCCACGATGTCATTGAACACAAGTCATGGTCAACAAGTCAACTTGTCTTTGTTCAATACTTTCTCGATTCCGAATATGTTGATAATCCAAATGACATTGATCCAATCAATTCATTTGAGTCCGACCGAACATTTTCATCAACATCATTCCTACGAGAGGCCCAAGCTTGACATCTTTCCGAGGAGGGACAAATCCATATAAGCTTATTATTCTTCCCTACACGAATCCGATTATGCCAATCATACCCTTTATAACTACCCGGTTAAAAGTAGCGTTTGAATATGTCAAACATAATGTTCATCAAGTGGAAGACTATAATAACTTCACGTCTAAGGATTCAAATGACATAACTAATATGATATATATATATATATATATATATATATATATGACATTGACCATGATATAAATCTCATAAAGCGGGTCATGTCCAGTATATAACAAGTACTCATAAATCTAACATGATCATCCCATGATCATTTAGCTTTTATACTAATACAAAACAAGTACCAGGGACGGAGATTATTATAAGTAAACATGAACAACAATAATAATCAAAACATCTCTTTATTAATATGAATAAATGATAACAATTGCAACGTTTATTAAACGTGCCTAGGGCACCAACACCAACAGCAGATTTTCTGGTTCAGATTTTTCAGCGCAGCGGTGGTAAATTTGGCGTAACACGTTCGTTCACCGTTGGATCGTTTTGATTTTTGGCGAGCAGCTTTGGAACTCATAAATATTCAATTTGAATGGTGACAATTGGATTTTGTGGTCCCTAGAATTGGGAAGATTTTCCGGACAGAAGCAGCAGATTTGAAAAAATTCAGATTTTGAGGATGACAATGATTCGGTAGAGCCGATTGCCTTTGGCTATGTGTTTGGGAACTTTCGCCAAGGTGGATATTGTTGGAAAATGGCTCAAGTTCTAGAAGGAGTCATTATACATTGTCTCATGTGATTCATGATTATCATGAATGTGATGGTTGGTTTTTCCAATGAGACTTTTGGTGTTTGGTTATCTAGATAAAGTTTGAACTAGGAGATGTCTAGTGCCTATAAATAGAGACATGTAGAAAGAGTACAAGTGTGCTTTGTGGTACCAAGAGTGGCCCCTCTTAGGGGAGAAGTGAGTTAGAGAGATGTGTACATTCTTGAATGAGTTGTACACTATTGTGAGAGTAGCCTTGTGTTATCATTTCTTGTAATCTTTGAGTGAGGGGGACTCAGATTCAAGGGTGATACACTTTGTAATGTTGAAGATATATATTGTTGATTGGTTTGTGGACGTATCCTATTGATATTAGGGTGAACTACGTTAAATCATGTCTTATTTATCTTTCCGTCATGTTGTTCGTGTCCAAATTAATGTTGTAGCATAACCTAATTGTTGGTGTGCATGAGAACCGCTTCCACGACGTGCACAACAATTGGTATCAGAGCTGATGGTTCAGCTCAGGGTGATGCGAGATAATATTGAAGAATTTGGGTTATGCTTAATTTGTGACGTTTGTGAAGGATGGGAAAGATTTGGAGAGAGTACAAGATTTGATGATGAGTTGTGTCGATGTGCAACCTCGTGAATGGAGCCTTGTGTCGAAAGTCTTCTTGATATTGGTGATCAGGCGGCATGTCCCGTTAGTGATAGCGGCGGTACAAGTTTCGCGGTGGTGGCAGATTTTCTGGTTCAGATTTTTCAGCGCAGCGGTGGTAAAATTGGCGTAGCACATTCGTTCACCGTTGGATCTTTCTGATTTTTGGCGAGCAGCTTTGGGACTCATAAATATTCAATCTGAACGCTGAAAATTGGATTTTGTGGTCCCTAGAATTGGGAAGAGTTTCCGGACAGAAGCAGCAGATTTGAAAAAAAATCAGATTTTGAGGATGACAATGATTCGGTGGAGCCGATTGCCTTTGGCTATGTGTTTGGGAACTTTCGCCAAGGTGGAGATTGTTGGAAAATGGCTCAAGTTCTTGAAGGAGTCATTATACATTGTCTCATGTGATTCATGATTATCATGAATGTGATGGTTGGTTTTTCCAATGAGACTTTTGGTGTTTGGTTATCTAGATAAAGTTTGAACTAGGAGATGTCTAGTGCCTATAAATAGAGACATGTAAAAAGAGTTCAAGTGTGCCTTGCGGTACCAAGAGTGACCCCTCTTAGGGGAGAAGTGAGTTAGAGAGATGTGTACATTCTTGAAGGAGTTGTACACTATTGTGAGAGTAGCCTAGTGTTATCATTTCTTGTAATCTTTGAGTGAGGGAGACTCAGATTCAAGGGTGATACACTTTGTAATGTTGAAGATATATATTGTTGATTGGTTTGTGGACGTATCCCATTGATGTTGGGGTGAACCACATTAAATCTTGTCTTATTTATCTTTCCGTCATGTTGTTCGTGTCCAAATTAATGTTGTAGCATAACCTAATTGTTGGTGTGCATGAGAACCGCTTCTGCGACACACACAACAACACATTTGTTTAATCAATTTACCTATGAATACAGTACTCCCCCGTCTTTCTTATATTTATATATATGTTCAATTTTGATCAATAAGAGTTAACTATGATCAAACATTTATGTCAATTCAATTATTCTATTTAAATTTTACAAATAATAACTGATAAATAATTTATTTACTTTATCAATCACAATTTATATAATTTAATTAAAATTGTTAAATTAACATTAATGTTTGAGCAATATTTACTCCCCTTACCTAAAAGTGAACAAGTATAATAAAGACAGAAGGATATACTATTAACTTAAGCAAAAGCCTTTAGCTAATGAGAAATGCTAGGGCCACAAAATAAAGTCACAAAATCTTGCTCACAACATGAGGTGACGATATTTTATTTGTTGCATCGATAATGGATCCGCCACACTCTAATTAAAAACACCAATAAAATCTTGACACCTAGAATTTTGTGAGCAAGTTTTTGTGACTTTTTTATGTCCCTATTATTATTCTTAGCTAATATCAGTGACAAGAATGGGGGTTGATAATGCTATAGAAATAAACATTAGTAACTAGAGTATCCAGTTTAGCATTAAAAGGGGTAAAAATAATAATTTAGTGTCAATTTTATGAAAATGATAATGATACACGTAGTGAAAACTAATACTCCTAGTGAAACTTTATAATCCGTTGGATGAATTTTTATTATTGGGGTTCACAAAAATTTATAACAATTCAACGGATTACAAAGTTTCAATATGAATTATCACTATAATTTTTCATTATAGATATCATTATCCATCCCGAAATAAAGTCGCTGAAAAGCTTTTTAATGGGTCACTATGGTCTAAAGATTCATACATAACGTAAACTAGTTTGTAACAAGCTCTGTTCTAGTTCTAAAAATTCGACGGTCTAGATTTCTAGACGACGCAATTATTTTAAAATTTATTAAAAAATCGTGCAATAAAAAAATCATTGTTCAAGTGTTTTGGGAGTCGACTAGTTGGGTTGGGCGCTTGCAGATGAGATCCGCCTTGTTGCTTTGATTTTTAAAAAATATTTTATCCTAAAACATTGTACCAAAAAAATTTGGTCCTAAATAATACTGCCTCTATCCGATCTTCTCATAAGTCATTTTTCATTTTACCAAAAAGTTCTTTTCATTTATAATTTAGACTAAAATGTGAATAAACACAACATGACTAATGAAACAAGTGTTCATATCCTTAAAAAGTTTGAATAGTCAAGCGTGAAATTACAAATTTATACCCTACTATTTACATGTTATGACCAGGGGCGGACCTCCCATAGTGGAAGGGGGTGCACGTGCACCTGGTCAACCCAAAATTTAAAAAATACTAAGTGCACCTCCAAAAAAATAAGTGAAGGTGTTAAAATAACTGGAAGGTGTGTGAACTTGGGAAAAGAGAAACACTTAAACACACCCCTATAATGCTGTAACGCGCGCGGAGAAAGAAGAGAGAGAACAGAAAGAAAGAAAGAAAGAAAGAAAGAAAGAAAGAAGAGAGAACGCAGATGAGAAAGAGAAGCATTCACGCATAGAAAACGAGAGGAGTAGTCGAGTAGACCGAAGTAGACCGTCGGGGGTCGGGCGGACCATCCATTCTCAATCTCAATCATCTGCCCTTTTGTAAGTTCTTAATTCTCGTCTCTTCAAATTGAAATAAACAGAAATCTAGGGTTTGAAATAAGAGAAAATTTTGGGGGAAACTAGTTTCTCCATAAGTTATAAAAAGTCTTGTTTTTATAGGAGTTAAAGTTTAGGGTTTAGGGTTTAAGGTTTAGGGTTTAGGCCTTTTAGGGTTTAAGAAGGGTTAAAAAACATGACTTTTTATAACTTATGGAGGAACTAGTTTCCCCCAAAACCAACTCTTGAAATAAAATTTGGAGCTTTATTTTTTCTTCTGATTTTATGAGTGATTTCAATATATGTGTTAATTAAATATTTGATTAAAAATATATATGTGTTTGATTGTTTATTTCAATGATTTTTTTAAGGATCTGTGGTGTTTTGTTGATTATTGAATATAGACAAGTTTCTTATCAAAAAAAATTTCTTGGGGGATAGTGAAACTAGTTTTGGGGTAGGTAATTCTAGTAGTCCTTATGCACCAAGATTTGCTTCGAGAAGTTACGGACGAAGATGTTATCAAACGTTTTCAAGCTTCGAAAAAGCGTGCCGGACAAATTTGATTTAGATAGTTGTATTTTTTTCCCTTGAGACAATTGTATTTGAAGTTATGTAATGTAATGTAATTGTGTTACAAAAAATTTTAGTTTGAACTTATTTAGTGTAAATTGTGACCAAAGAGCTCTAGCTAAAGCGGTATTCGATGTTAGCTTCCCATGCGGAGGTCTCGAGTTCGAATCCCGTTAGAGAGATTTGTGTTAGCCTATTTATAGGCCTAGTTGTAGCCATCATAGCCATTTGATGTAGCATTAATGAAACAAAAAACTCAATTTTAAAAAATAAATAAATAAATAAAATAGTGTAAATTGTGCACCAGATGATTGAAAATTCAATGTCCGCCGCTGGTTATGACATTTTCAACTCTATTTTAAAAGGGTTAATGACAGATTAGGGCCTGAACTGCAGGGGTTGCGTCTAAAAGGGGCCTGGGTTTTTTTTCTTCGCTAGATCAGGGCTCAATATCTCAAAATTTCGGCAGTTAAGGGCTTTTTGACGGAAATCGTTAGAAAAGTTAGTTAAGTGCCATGTGCCGAGCACGTGATCGTCAAAATGGATGGGTTTGTAATGATATTAGTTTGTAAGGGTTTTAGTGAAATTTTTGAAACTCAAAAGGTTTAAAATGAAATAAATATTTTTTCTAAATAATCAAGTATATAATAAAATAAGTAATTATCATTTATAAAAAAAAATTATTAAACAAATTAATCTAATAGCTATATTAAATATAAAAGGATTTAGATTATTTTCTAAATAATAAATTTAAAATAAAGAAAATTATAAATAAATTTAAATTTTATTCTATGAACATAATAAATTACTTTTTACATTCACCAAATTTAAAACAACATAAAGTAATTATCACTATTTACAATAGAAAGCTTTTATTACTTTTTTATTAGTAGGACCCACTCGAAATAGGACATCCCAAAATAGAAAGCTTTTATTATTATTTTTTATTAGTAGGATCCACTTGTCATACTCACAACTTCTTTTCATTTATTATTTCCCACACACTTTCTCTCTCCTTCATACTCACAACACCTACTTTTCAAACAACTTTTTATAATAAAAGATTATTAATCCTTAATCCCCGTGTCGGGACCAAGAATCCTATTTCGGATGGGACGGAGGGAGTATATATAACCATTCCCTATATACAGAAGACACCTCAAAAAATTAAACAACCAAATTGAACCAAATTAAAATGGCTAAAAAATATATTCTCCAATTTCTTGCAGCATTCCTATTCATCTCTATCTCCTTCTTCTCACCTTTACATGGATCAAACGTTTCTCCAGTTCCCGCCCCCGCTCCAGCCCCAGCCTCATCCTCTGTTCCTTCCAACTTGGTGAAGGAACTTTGCAGCCGGAAAGATAACGGCATAAATGAGGATTTTTGCTTAGAAATACTCAATTCCGACCCTCGGACTTTCTTCGCCAACGCCTCCTTCAAAATCAAGAAGCTAGAACGCTAACCCTCTCCTTATCCATCGCCGACGAACCCCTCACCCTCGCCACCGTACCCACTCCGGCCAAGCAACAGCAACCGAACAACTTTTCACCGCCGGCGATTCTCCCTCGCCTCCCCCAACTCCGGCCAGATCTTATCACCGCCAACGACCATCACCACAGCTTCCTCTCCGCACCATGGCCCAAATTCTGACAAATTTCTCTCAAGGCCAACCCGTTCTCTCTCCCCTCAATGCCGGCCTTCAACCCCTGTTTTTTGGATGATTTATTTGTTTTGATTTTGGATGATTTTTTAATTTTGATTTGGATGATTTGGTTTGCTTTGATATTTAATGGCGGGTGATGGGTTTGGTGGAGTATATCGGTGATGATGGTGGTGGCGGTGGCGGTCGGAGTAGATGGTGGCAGTGCCGGAGGAAGGGGGTTGGATCTGGGTTTGATTTGGGAAGAAGGAGAGGGCGGATCTGGGTTTGATTTGGGAAGAAGAAGGGGGTGGATCTGGGTTTGATTTGAGAAGAAGAAGGGGTTGGATGTTATTTTAGAGAGATATATTTTTAATTTTGTCCTCTAGTTTCAGACTTTTACATCTCACCCCTTAATAGTTAGTATGAAATTCAAATCCATCCATTTAGTCGATCACGTGCACAGCACATGACACTTAACTGATTTTTCTAACGATTTCCGTCAAAAAACCCTTAACTGCCGAAAATTTGAAATATTGAGCACTGATCTAGCGGAAAAAAAACCCAGGCCCCTTTTAGACGCACCCCCTGCAGTTCAGGCCCTAATTTGTCATTAACCCATTTTAAAATGATGTTATAATTCATGCTAAGCATTTTAAAAGCTAGTCTCGACTCCCTCAACTAGCTGGCGGTAGCAATTTTTAGAGCTTGGTAACGAGAAATACTTTTGTGGGGCCATTAGATGATGCTGATGCAAGATGTTTTTGGTTTTCGTTTTGGTATGGTTAGTGATGCAACCGTTGAACGTGATTAAATATGATTAGACTATTCTCTTTTGTGTTTGTCTAGTTTGATTTTATTATAGTCTTAACACAAATAAATTTTAGTTTAACATATTGTTGATCTAGTTATTTTAATAAAATTTTAAAAATAATAATTAATAATTCATTAAGTCATTAATCATTAATAACTTTTAGAATTTCACTGTGATTATTCGATTGGCACCAATAAATGATTAAAGTTAACCAATTTTTTTTTCCTAATATTCAACCGTCCTAGTTCAAGCTTCACAAAATATTTATTCGTTCTCATGTATTATTGGACAACGAATTTTGACAGTGAAATATTCAAAAACAGTTATTGGGATTGTCGCACCCCGTACCCGTGGTCCTACATGGCCCCACGCTCGGGTCGCGCACGGAAGACGTCATAAAACACTTTTAACAAAAACTTTTCGAAAACTATCATAAAGATAAATAAAATTCACTTTTGAAGTTCAAAACCTCCACTTTACTTTCAAACAACTTTCACAACGAAAGTACTTGGCACGAAGGCCTACAACAACTATACAAAAGTACGAACACCAACATTATCCAAAAATAGGTGTTACAAGATCAAGTCACGGATACACTACCCTTTAAGGTTATACATTTACATAATGTAGCCTTCACAAACATACCCCAAAAGAATTACCACCTCGACGTCCTTCCTGGTGATAAGTGACCTATCCCGGATGCACTCCCTTATCTAAAACAGTAAACAAATAAAGGGTGAGATAAAATCTCAGTAAGCTACTAATATGCAACTATATTTCATGCCAACATGATAATCACAAAGGAACAATATCAATAGGCATTCACATTTGCATATAACACAAAAGATATAGTCCACTCATCACATAACACAATATGCGGAAATAAACACTCATAAGTTGATACTGAGCCAAGGTTCTATAAACGGAACACCATCCTTTGAGAAGAGTCCGTTGAGCAGCATGAAAGAGCTGAAGCCGGTTCCGGAACTAAGTAACAACAACAACCAGTAGTGGGGGAAATAACACATAGTCATACCCCCAAGCGTGTAGCTAGAATACTCACCATAGGAGCTAGCTCATCCCAACCTCAATCTCGGGAAGGGGCATCCCACTCAAGGCCACTGAACATGGGGAAACTGGGTTACCAGTGAAGTACATTATACTGGACTTGGCCCGTGCCATTATAATATACATCACTGCCCAAAACAAACACAACAAGACCAGCTGGACTCTATACAAGCACATAGTAATAAATACTTGCTTGAAACAACAACGGGACAATGATTCCAAAGTAGGGAACCAAGCCAAACATCATCACAAAAGATGCAACGGTTACTCACATTCATACATTGCAAACATGATCACAAACGGACCAAACCCAACACTCTCAAACAATACTTAGTCAAATATCATGACACGTTTGTTCATAAAGGAACCATTTAAAATACTAGAGTGTTACACAATGTCCATCTAAGTCAAATAAGAATAGTACTCAAAACCTAGACAAATTCTAAACTATTGTTTTATAAAACACTTACGGAAATCTCGACATAATATGAACCTGAAACCCAACTAAATAAACCCACTCATCTCGAAGTACTCAAATAGAGCTTTAAAACGATAGTTTACACACCTAAAACGGAGTCCGGATGAGAAAGTTATGACCTCCGGAAGATTTCACGTAAAATGTACAAGTGCAGAATTGGCCTTTACACGAGTCGTGTACCCATACACGAGTCGTGTAACAGCTGCTACACGAGTCGTGTATCAGTACACGAGTCGTGTAACTTTTCACCCTTTCAGTATTTTTCTCTACACGAGTCGTGTAGCCTTACACGAGTCGTGTAACAGACCTGGAACACGAATTTTTTACCCAATTTTTGTTCTATTCCAATATCCATTTCAACACAAACCTTCCCATTTCAATTCTAATCAACCCTAACACTTCTAACAAGTATACTCAAGCATTATACCCACTTATAAACCCACAAAAGCCCCACATAACAACCTCTACACAACTCAAATCAAAACAAATGATTCAAACATCAATTTATCACAAAAAAAAAAAAAAATGAATAAAAAGTAAATCAACATTTATCTTCACAACAAAGCTTTGAATCATCATCTCATGTATCATATAAAACATATATGACAATTTTTAAGCTAAAGGGGGCTTAGTAACTTACTTCAAATGGAAATCAAACTCAACCAAAATAACTTCTATTTAGCTCCAAACGATCCTAGCGACGATCTAAACGTTTTATATAAATCGATTATTAAGAGAGGAAGCATACAAGATGATCAAAAGAAGAGAGAGGGATGGATCTTACCTCAATAACAATGGAGGGAGAGAGAAAGGGAAATAAGTGTGAGTGTGTGGTGAGGAAGAGTGTAGGATGAGGAGGGAGGAGGGGGAAAGGTTGACTAGTTAATTTAGGAGTTACACTTAAACCCCTCAATTTCTACTTCACCCAATTAAACCCTTAACAACTTACACCCAAGCCCTCCAATACCCCACACAATAATGATCATCTAACATAAGATCTAACACATAAATAAATCACAAATGATCAAGCAAATCATGTTGAGCATAGATTATTATGAGAGAATAAAATGCACACATAAATAATATTAAATTATTAAGATTATAAATAGGGGGTTTTTCGGGTCGTGACAATCACTCCTCCTTAAAGAAAATTCGACCCGAATTTTAACACTTACCAAGAGGCTCGAATAACCACGGATACTTCCGTTCCATCTCTTCCCGCAGTTCCCAAGTTGACTCCTCAACTTCATGATTCCTCCACACCACTCTAACTAGGGGAATACTCTTGTTCCTCAACTCTTGCACTTTAGTATCAATCACTCGAATTGGTTTCTCCTCATAAGACATATTCGGTTCAATATCTTCCGGTACTTCCGACAACACATGGGATGGATCATACACGTACTTACGAAGCGTTGAAACATGAAACACATTATGCAATCGGCCCAAAGAAGGCGGTAACGCAAGGCGATAAGCAAGATTCCCAACCCTATCTAATATCTCGAAAGGCCCAATAAACCTTGGAGCAAGCTTTCCCTTCTTACCAAACCGTCGGATTCCCACCTTCGGAGACACTTTTAAAAACACGAAGTCACCCGACTGGAACTCAAGATCTCGCCTCCGATGGTCGGCATAGTTCTTTTATCTACTTTGAGCGGTGATTAGACGATTTCGAATAAGCTTTACCTTTTCAACCGAATCATTAACCAAATCGACACCCCAAATCTTAGCTTCCCCAACTTAATCCCAACAAATAGGAGACCGACACTTCCTACCATATAAAGCTTCGTAAGGAGCCATCTCGATACTCGATTGAAAACTGTTGTTATAAGCAAACTCCACTAAAGGTAAATGAGTATCCCAAGAGTCTGCAAAGTCAATCGAACAAGCCCGTAACATGTCTTCAAGAATCTGAATCGTTCTCTCCGATTGACCGTCGGTTTGTGGATGAAAAGCCGTGCTAAGCCTCAATTCTGAACCCAAAGCCTTCTGAAACGCCTGCCAAAACCGAGATGTAAATCTAGGATCCCGATCAGAAACAATACTAACTGGAACCCCATGCAATCTCACGATTTCATTGATATACAAGGTCGCAAGTCTTTCCATTGAATAACTAATCTCAATAGGTAGAAAATGAGAAGACTTCGTCAATCTGTCTACAACCACCCAAACTGCATCATGCCTTCTCCTCGTACGCGGTAATCCGGTCACAAAATCCATCGTCACACGTTCCCATTTCCATTCCGGTATCTCAAGAGGTTGAAGTAGCCCCGCGGGTCTTTGATGTTCCGCTTTAACCTGTTGACAAGTCAAACATTTCAACACATAATCCGCTATCTCCCGCTTCATGCCATTCCACCAAAAATGTTGTTTCAAATCCCGATACATTTTGGTACTCCCGGGGTGAATAGTATACCTCGACTTGTGGCCCTCATCAAGAACTTGGCGTTTTATTCCTTCCATACTAGGTACACACAAACGACCTCTATAACTCAAAACCCCTTCAGGACTAAGAGAAAATGCTTCAAACTTTTTATCCCCTATCTTACTCGAAATCTTCATCAACTCGGGATCATCCTTCTGAGCATCTTTAACTTGTTGAATTAAGGCAGGTAATACCTTAATGTTCGCAAAAATAGCCCCATGCTTGGACTCATAAGGATCCCATTCTCGAACATCTTCCAATATTTTCCATTCACGCACCATCAATGAAGCTACATAAGACTTCCGACTAACGGCATCAGCGACCACATTTGCTTTACCCGGATGATAAGAAATGGTGCAATCAAAATCCTTCAAAAATTCCATCCATCTGCACTGTCTATTGTTCAACTCCTTTTACGAGAAAAGATACTTCAAACTTTGATGATCGGTAAAAACCTCAAACTTTGCCCCATATAGATAATGCTTCCATTTGTGCAACGCAAAGACAATAGCCGCAAGTTCCATGTCATGGGTAGGATAATTCTGCTCACTCGGAGTCAACTTCCTTGAAGCATACGCAATCACTTTCTGTTGGGTATGCTTACTTCTTAACCCTCCTATTTATGTTAGAAATGATTGATACCATCACCTAAGAGTATTTTATGGACTTTAGAACCCTATGTAAGAAGTTTTATAACTTCATTTTTTAGCATAGTCCATTTTATAGTATAGGCTTAGAATATAGGACTTGGAGCGAAGAAGGAATGAAGATCTGAGCAAGACTGTGGTTACTGCGCAGGACTATCTGCGCAGGACTACACTGCGCAGGTCTCCTCTGCGCAGCATTCAACCTTGCACAGTTTTCAATGCATTCAGATCACCTAACTTGGAAAGCGCTCAGAAGATGTACGCTTAGTTGTGCATAAATGACAAATCCTGCACACTCAGCATAGCCAACGGTGGAGATGCGCTCAAACATAATATTTCAAATGGAGACAGCTGTCAACCTTCCAGGTGAAACGTTTGAATTTGGTCTCCATGCTCAGTCTCCAACGGCTCAAAGATACCTGCGCACCAATCACATTGTGCCAGGTCATCAACCTTGATCAGAGCTCCAACGGCTATAAAGGACACCTGCGCACCAATCCTATTGTGCCAGCTCATCGTCCTTGCTCAGAGCACCAATGGCTAGTTTTAAGCTTTCTGCTATAAATAGCCTGCTCATCTTCATTTCCAAGTTGCTAGAGTTTGTGCTTACAAGTATTCCTGAAGTTCTGAAGTTTGCTGCTTACTATTCCCAGATTCAAGAACAACCTTCAAACCTTCATACCTTCAAACTCCTGCCCTGATCCTAAGCCTTATATCACCAGAATTCTTCGTGCTCTTCATCTCTTAGATTCATAGAGCCCAGAATTTCTGACACACACACACCTCTTGAAGCTTCGATCATATAGATCTTACTTCTTGAGAAACACCGGTTTAGTCTAGGATTCGCTCTTCATTGATTAGATTTTGATTTGAGTTTTGATTCGTTGTAATCTTGTAAAAGCTCCTCATATCAATATATATCTCATTAGAAAATCTAAGACTAACCATCTTGGTAGAGGACGTAGATCTTTCATCGATCGAACCTCTCCAAATAGCTTGTTCATTATTTCTGCTATTTACTTCCTGCTTAATTATTTCTGAATTACTGCTTTGTTTGATCCTACCAGATTGCTGCTATTGCTGCTGTGTTTGTTATTGCCTATTGCCTTAGAATTCGATTTTATTCAACAGTTTTGCCAAACCTTAGCGCGTGCGTTTTTACCCTGCGCAGTATACCCTGCGCAGTGTTGCTTTAATTTTCCGCTGTGCATTTCACACTCTCTCTGCGCGCTATACTTAGCTTATTTGAGAACTGTGCGCATAAGCCATTGATTTGCAAAAAGGGTTTGAAAAGAATTTTAAAACGCTATTCACCCCCCCTCTAGCATTTTTCATACCATTGTTGCCCCTCTGGGACCAACAAGTGGTATCAGAGCAAACACCTTCATTAAACTTGCGTTGTTTATCAAGCTTAACAGCTTGGGTGCCGATTCAAGATGGCTTCAAAATCTTGGGCAATGGCTAACTATTCACATGTCCCAGTGCTGAATGAAGATCACTTCGAAATCTGGAAGCACTGCATGCTCACTCATTTTTCTTCTATCGACGAGATCCTCCACGACATCGTTCTTGAAGGACCCTACATTCCAATGAAGGCTAATCCTGATGCAGCTACAAATAAGGAGAATCCTACCATCAAGAAAAACAAGGAGGAATGGACTGATGAAGAAAAGAAATGGGTTGGCTATGATGGAAGAGCAAGGAACATCATTCTTAGCACTCTAGACCTCTCCACGCACAATCAAATTGTGAGCGGTGGAACTGCAAAGGAACTATGGGATGCTATTGAAGGATATGTGAATGGAGATAAAGTAAGCAAGGAAAACAAAAGATTTGTGGTGCAAAGAAAATTCAACTGCTTCATGAGAAAAGATGGTGAAACCTTGAGACAGACATATGATCGCTTCTGTGCTGTTGTAAACTCTTGTAAATCTCTTGGAACTACTTTCACTAATAAAGAAGTCAATTCTCAATTCTTAGATGCGCTAGGTTCCAGATATGTGCACAAAGCAAGTCATCTGGAAGATTCTGGATTTCTAGATACTTGGCCTCTGCGCAGCTTATACGCTAACTTAAAAGTGTATGAGCTAAAGCTTGATCGAATCGACGAAACTGAAGGCAAAGGAAAACTTGTTTCCTATGTTGCGCAAAAGGAACCTGCGCCTGCTCAAACCTCAGAAAAAGTCTCTACTTCCTCTTTACTCGAAATGGATGATGATGATTTCGCTATGTTCGTTAAGCGGTTCCAAAAATTCAGGAAATTCTCTAAACCTGGATCCTCAAGCAAACCACCTGCTAAATTCTCTCGTGGCAGAGACTCAAAGAAAGATGAAGAATTGGTCTGCTACAACTGCAGAAAGCCTGGTCATTTTGCTTCAAAATGTCCCACTCCAAAATATGAGTACATGAAGAGGAATAATGCGCAGAGATCATCAAGGCAGCGCGGGATGATTGCTGAAGAAGACTGCGCAGAAAAGGAACTGAAGACTTGGATAGAGACTGACACTGAAGACAGTGATGATGATGACTCTGAGGATGGACTGCTCTGCTTGATGGCAAATGTTGTTGCTGATAGCGATTCAGACAATGATCAAGATGCGGACACAAAGGCTGCGCCAAGAACAAAGAAGAAAGGTCCCACTATCACTGAACTGGTGGAAATGGGACATCTGACTCCAAGCAGACAGAATGGCAAGTACTTGTTTGCCAGAGCAGACCTATCAAAGAAATTTGTAGCTGCGCCCTCACGCAAAGAATCTCTTGAAATTCCTGCTGAAATTGTAATAGAAAAGAATGACTCTGCTGCTGAGCGCGAGTCTATTTTTCAGCAAGCTGAAAAGGTAATCAAGAAATTTAACTCTATGAAAGAAGCAGTGGATTTATCAATTGGAGAAATTTCACAGCTTAAGACGGAGAAAACTCTTTTAAAATCTGAGATCACCCTCCTTAAGGAGCAGATTAAAAGCATGACTCCTCTTACTGAAAAGAACCGTTTTCTCACAGATCAAAATGAGCTATTTAAAGTAAGAAACGAAGAATTGACTGCTCAAGTAGCTGATCTCACAAAGATCACTAATGAGTGGACCAAATCTCGTGTCACTATGGACCAAATTCTAGAATCCCAAAAAGCTAGTGGAGACAAGGAAGGCTTGGGATTCTCAACTAGTGATAACTTTAAATGCGCAGTTTGCTCTGAAAAGGAAAATGAATTTACACCACAGCAAACTATTGAAATTCCTAAAGCAAAGCATTCTGCTTCAGTGGGTAAAGGACAGGAGAAAGTCCAGAGACAGAATTTCCATTATGTCTACCCAAAGAAGCAAACTGGAAAAGCCAAGGGTAAGGCTAAAGTTGAACCTGCGCATGACAACTCATATTCTGACTATGGTTGCGCTTCAACTTCAAATGTCAAATCTGCGCAAAAGGGTCATGCGCCCCAACGCCAGATGCGCATTCTTAAGAAAAGTGCACCCAAACCTCAGAAAATGATATTTGTCAAAGCAAGTTCATCTGCTCCAGTAAAGAATGCTGCGCCAAAGAAAAGTAAAGAGTTTGTAAAAACCCAATCTATAAGTGCCTTTCATCATTGTGTTGTGTGTGATGGTTTAGGTCACAAGGCTGCAGAATGCCCTTTGCGATTTGTTCCTAATGCCAAGGGACGTAAAACTCCTAAGGTCAGACAGGAGTGGGTTGTCAAAAGTTGCTAACTCTAGGACCCAAGAATAAAGGGGACCTGCGTTCTTAATGTCTACCTTTCAGGTCTCCTACTTCACTGCGCACTCTTCACAAGCTAAAGCGCATATATGGTACCTCGACAGTGGATGTTCTAGACACATGACTGGAGATGCTACCGCTCTTGAAGAAGTGCATGAAGGAAGAGGTCCCTCAGTAACTTTTGGTGATAACAACAAAGGGCACATAGTTGGATATGGAAGAATTAGAAAAGATAAAGTGTGCATTAAGAAAGTTGCGCTCGTTGAAGGTCTCAAGCACAACCTGCTATCCATATCTCAATTCTGCGATAAAGGTTTGGAATGTCATTTCACTACTACGCACTGCTACATCAAAGATGGCATATCCGGACTCACTTTGCTCACAGGGACTCATAAGACTAATGTTTACATTATTGATCTTACTGCTGTAAATTCTATCACTAATCTCTGTTTTATAGCAAAGAATGTAAGTGAAAGCAGCTGGCTATGGCATAAGCGCTTAAGTCATTTGAACTTCAAGTATTTGGCTAAGCTAGGAAGGGAAAATCTTGTCAAAGGACTTCCCAAAGTAGCTGACCATCATGACAGAAAATGCGCAGCATGCCAGCTCGGTAAACAACCTAAGCAGTCTTTCTCCAGCAAGATTGCTTCCTCAACTTCCAAATGTTTACAACTGCTTCACATGGATTTGTTTGGACCAGTCACCACCGCAAGCATTGGAGGAAACAAATATACCTTAGTCGTGGTGGATGACTACTCAAGATACATATGGGTCGAAATGATGATATCCAAAGATGACTGCTATGATATATTAACTGCTCTCCTTCGAAGACTCCAAACTCAAAAGGAAGACGACATCGTTAGTGTTAGATCAGACAATGGAACTGAATTAAAAAATAACGGTGTTGCGCAATACTGCGATGACCATGGAATTGATCACAATTTCTCCGCTGCTGGAGTTCCTCAACAAAATGGGGTTGTGGAAAGGAAAAATCGCACGTTGATTGAGGCTGGGAAAACAATGATCGCAGAAGCTAAGCTTCCAAAGTATTTCTGGGGGAAGCCGTCAACACTGCTTGCTTCACTCAGAATAGATCCCTCATCAACAAAACCTACAACAAAACTCCATATGAGCTATGGAGAGGAAGAGCGCCCAACATTGCTTTCTTCAAGATTTTTGGCTGCAAGTGCTATATCCTCTACAATGGCAAAGATCATAGAGGTAAATTCGACGCCAAAGCAGATGAAGGTATTTTCGTTGGGTATGCCAAACATTCTAAAGCTTATCGTGTTTTTAATAGAACTACTCTAGTAATTGTAGAATCTGTACATGTTACTTTTGATAAGCATTCTCTCCTTGAGCCACATATGGCTCCAAATGATTCTGATGATTCTGCTGAGCATGATGAGACAGGTACGCAGCCTCAAACTGCACCTGCGCAGAATGATTATCAAAATCAGAATCAAGCAAGTCCATCCCATGCGCATACACCAGATGCTGCGCCAGAAGTGATGACTCCTGATGCGCAAACTCCTCCTCCTGCGCATAACGTTTCTCCGCTTCAGCAAATCACTCTTGATGATCTCGATGCTGGAGCAAATGAAGTACCCATTGAAGATCTTCGTATTCCTACCACTCAACCTAACTTACCTCCCGA
Organism: Campanula takesimana; assembly: GCA_026119855.1. Classification (NCBI taxonomy): domain Eukaryota; kingdom Viridiplantae; phylum Streptophyta; class Magnoliopsida; order Asterales; family Campanulaceae; genus Campanula; species Campanula takesimana. Next base: position 1,672,941 of record JAOWBW010000152.1, read on the forward strand.
GGTTCGTGAAGTTAGAGATCATCCAACTTCAAATATCATTGGTGATCTCCATGTAGGGGTTTGTACTAGAAGAGCATAAAATTTCGATGATGAATATCACTCATTTATCTCTCAAATCGAACCAAAGAAGATTGATTAAGCGCTTCAAGATTCAAGCTGGGTTACTGCTATGCAAGAAGAGCTTAACCAATTTGAGCGCTGCAAGGTTTGGACTTTGGTACCCAGACCTCATGACCAAGGAGTTATTGGTACAAATGGGTATTCAGAAACAAGATGGATGAGAATGGAAGCATCACAAGAAACAAAGCAAGGTTGGTTGCGCAAGGCTATAGGCAAGAGGAAGGAATCGACTACGATGAAACATTTGCGCCTGTAGCAAGACTTGAAGCTATAAGAATTTTCTTAGCTTATGCCTCTCACAAGAAATTCAAGCTTTATCAAATGGATGTGAAGAGCGTATTTCTCAACGGTGAACTCCAAGAGACGGTCTACGTAGCACAACCACCTGGATTTGAAGATAGCAGATTTCCAAATCATGTCTTCAAGCTTCAAAAAGCTTTGTATGGACTTAAGCAAGCTCCAAGAGCATGGTACGATACCCTATCAAAATTCCTGCTAGAGAAAGGCTTTAAGCGCGGTAAAATCGACACAACTCTTTTTATTGCTAAGTATAATGATCATTCTTTACTTGTTCAAATTTATGTCGATGATATTATATTTGGTTCTACTAATGAGTTACTTTGTAAGCGCTTCGAGAAGCTCATGAAAAGCAAGTTTGAAATGAGCATGATGGGAGAACTCACTTTCTTCCTCGGGCTTCAAATCAAACAATTGAATGATGGCATCTTCATAAATCAAGCCAAGTACACAAGGGACTTAATCAAGAAATTTGGACTTGAAAATGCTAAAGCATACGACACTCCAATGGCCACTGGCAATAAGCTTGACAAAGACTTAAAAGGTAAGAAAGTTGATCAAACTTTATATCGAGGTATGATTGGCTCTCTTCTTTATCTTACTGCAAGTAGGCCAGATATTATGTTTAGTGTTTGTGTCTGTGCGCGCTATCAAGCGGACCCTAGAGAAGCGCACTTAGCTGCTGTTAAACGCATTATTCGTTATCTTTCTGGAACTATTAACCTTGGACTTTGGTACACCAAAGATTCGAATTTCGATTTACTAGGTTATTCAGACGCAGACTACGCAGCTTGCACAATAGACAGGAAGAGCACAAGTGGGACTTGTCATTTCCTTGGAAATCGACTTGTTGCGTGGGCAAGCAAGAAACAAGCTGATGTGTCCATTTCCACTACTGAAGCTGAATACATTGCTGCTGGAAGCTGCTGCTGCCAAATCCTTTGGATGAAGCAACAACTAGTGGACTACGGAATTAATGAAGGAAATTGTCCAATTTTCTGCGATAATATGTCCACCATAGCAGTATCCAACAATCCTGTCATGCATTCAAAGACAAAGCACATCGACATCAAATATCACTTTCTCAAGGACCACGTGGAAAAAGGAAACATACATTTAGAGCACGTGGGCACAGATAATCAAATTGCTGATATTCTCACAAAGGCTCTTGATGCAAAGAGATTCATCTTCTTGAGAGGAGAAATGGGTATGCTTGAACTCAGCTAATTTGTTCATATGATTTGTTATTACTAACAATCTTGTGTTTGGTTGATAAGTATTCATATAGGAAAAGTTTCGTGCATATAAGCAACACCTGCGCAACATTGTACTGCGCAGTAATTCATTTGCGCATGAAACTAATGAGATTTAAAGAATCTATTACGCTACCTAAAGCTCTGCGCATGACTTTAACATGCGCAATTCTTCGTGGATCGCAGGTAAGTACTCTATTCATTAGAAATTACACATAGGTCCCTGACTGAAAAGTCAACGCTATTTCACAAGGGTACTTGTGTATTTAAAATTTTCCCGCGCCTTAATTTTTTTTTGAATCTTTTTGGGAAATTACTATTTTACCCCTGCGCATATCCCAGTGTCATCAATGCAAACTGCGATTGTGACAGCGCCTACTTTCGAATGTCTGCTCACCATTAATGAGGAAGGTGATGCGACAACCGTAAGTCACTATTTCGCTGATACACGCGCGCGCAAAGACTGCGCACGCGCTTTCCCCTTTCGGCCACGTCACCCCGCTAACGTGCGCCCGTCCTGTTCACTAACTCCGCATTAATGAGGAAGTTGAATCGACTTGACCGACCTAGAACTTCTCACTTACGCGCGCGCTAGGCCTGCGCACGCGCGCATCCAGTTGGTCCATGTCATCGCAGCACGTGTCCCACTTCTGCGAATTACTTCGCTACCCCTGCGCTGACGTCACGCATTTTCCTTTTCTGGATAAAAACTACCGACCCCTCTCTTTCTCTCTCTTCTGCTTTCAATCTCTTTCACCAAATCTCTCTTTTCTCTCTCATTTCTTACCAACTCCCAAAAGTTTCCCCTTTTCAATCATCTTCTCCTCCTCTGCAATCTCTCTTCCTTCTCCAAAGCTTTCCTTTTCTTCTTCGTTGACTATCTTCAACCGTCTCTCTCTCTCTCTCTTCTCTGTCAACACTTTTCTTCTATAAATGGCTCCCCGAAAATCGAAAGCAAAGGTAGTTGAGGTCCATGAACCGGTCGCTGAGGTTCCAGTCGAAGAAACCAAAACCGTCGACGATATGGTAAGAACTTCTGATCCTCAAAACTCAGTTTATTCATTAAACGCCATTGTTGTTATTTCGAGTTCTTGAAACTCCCTTTCTCGATTTCTCTCTTTTCTGTTAATCATTTTTGAAATCGTTTGGTGTTTTGGGTTCATCTCTCTCTGATCTACTCCTTTATGTACTTTATTTTATGATCAATGCTCTTTTTAATCACTTTCTCCAGATTTTTTGGTCCGAAAATTTCCTGAGCAGACGAACAGTTATTCTTGATTTCTGGGCTTATTTTGTTGTTGTTGACTTTCATACTTGCTTGGTTGTTTTCGTCTCAGTTATGCGGTCATTTTGACATGCTTTTTGTTCATTTTGGTCAATCTTTGATTTTTAGTGTTCATGAACAGTTATTTCGTGTTCTTCAAGTTCATATTTTTTAAATCTGCTTTTTGTTCATTTTGGTCAATATTTTGACATGCTTTTTGTTCATTTTTGTATGGAGTTTCTGCGCATCAATTTCTTTGCGCTATCTGCGCATGCACAAAGCTCCATGCGCAATAATATTTGTCTAAACTATTTCTTGTCTTGCGCAGAACTCTTTCTACTTTCTACAAGGATGGGAATTAGATATCGCTGCGCTACAAAAAGACGCAGTGGGACGCAAAATCATCAATCTGATGGACGTTTCTGGAATTCTTCCTCTCTTCACATTGGATCAGGACTTCTATGTCCCTTCATTGGTGGATGAATTTTTCGAGAGCGTAGAGCGTGTAACCATGACGCACAAGCACACCAGGGAAAAGATCGATGTGATCCGCTCCGTTGTTCAGAACTACTCAGTGCGCATTATTCCTGCGTCACTGAAGAAGCTGTGCGGTTTGAACGTAGATGATGCGCCGGAAGTTTATTCTGAAGCTAAACAGAACAAACTAGCGCAGAAACTGGTTGGGGAATCCACTCTTGTGAAGAAGTGGAGTCTCCATGATCGCAAGGAGTTTGGTGAGGTGATGTATCACCTGTGCACCATCATTGGCGATTCTGTAAACTGCAAGAATGGAAATAAGGGCAAGTTCATTTCCAAGCAGTGGGCTTACTGCGCTGCCGTCTACAACGGCGATGTCTTAGATTGGTCTTCAGTTCTATTTGATGAACTTTGGGACGCTTCTGAAAGCTACGACAAGCGCATGGACAAAAAGGTAGCCAAATACAGAACTCACTGTAGGCTCATTTCCAAGTATCTGATGAATATCTCTGAGCTGCGCACCTTCGTACAGAAGCGCCCAGACCTGAAGGTCTCTTGCTCCAAAACATATTCTCTTTCTCATCTATATTCACTGCGCAATAAAATTGGCCGCAGTGAGTATCGCAAGATCTGGAGCAAGGATGAGAGCCCCAACAAGGAGGCATGGGTTGATAGTGATGGTAATGATGATCTGGAAGAAGCCCCTCAACCAAAGTCAAAGAAAGCTGCTGCGCCGCCCTCTAAGGCCACTGCGCCTGATGTGCCTGAAACGGCAGCTGCGCTAGCAAAGCGCAAGGGCAAAGGTATTGTTGAACCTGCGCCCGAAAAAGTTAAGGTGATTCCTGATGTCAGATCTACTGCTGGCATCAAAATCAGGACTGATGCGCCAGTTCCTCCTGCTCCCAAACCTTCGAAGAAGCGTAAGGATCCTCCTGCGCCCACTCCTGCGCCATCAAAGAAAAGGTCTGCATTCATCAGACTTCCTCCTGGTACTGCTACTCCTATTGCAGAAGAAGACAGCGAGTCTCGTATGGATAAGACTGCTGCTGAGGATGAGGCTGCGGATGATACCGCACAGGGGGAGCAGGATCCCAAGGTTGCTGCAAATCCTACTGCTGCTCAGGGACGCCCAGGCAGTGATGATTGGATGGATGCCGCGTTCCCTGACCCTACACCGACAAAGGCCCCTGCTGCTGCGCCTGCTGAGGATGTTCCTGTTCGAACTCTGCACAAGAAACAGACTGTGCGCAGCACTGCTAAGGGTAATCCAAAAGCAGCAGATCCTCCCTCCCCTCCTGAGCCAAGTGCAAGTGCCTTCCGCCGTCTCAATATTCCGGTTGGCACTACGCAACCTGGCACTTCTGTCCTCCATGATGGACTGGACTTGGAGGATGAGGATGAAGAGGATGAGGTTACCAAAGCTGCGCAGGCCGATGATGCTGCGCAGGGTACCCCAGTTATTGACCTCTCTGAAGGGGACAAGGAGGGTGTGGTGCGCTCAACGGATACGGACAGCAGCAGTGCGAACTCTCCTGCGCAGAAGTCACCTGCTGCTGATCCTATTAATCTATCTCCTCAACATCCATCTCCTTCGCGCACTCCTCGTTCGATCCCTTATCAACCAACTCTCCACCAAAGGCCTCCGCGCAAATTCCTCCTGCGTCATCAATTCCAGCGATCTCCACATCTTCTCTCTCCACGTCCACTGAACTGCGCCAAATTCTTCAAGCCTTGAATACTATTCAAGTGAACAACTGGCAGCGCAGTCTCAGATGGCGCAACTACTTACTTCACAG
>JAOWBW010000152.1:1678247-1759031 GCA_026119855.1 Campanula takesimana
GCTAAATAGTTACATGTTGGACTAGTGCTAAATGGTTACATTAAGAAATGATATAAATTAAATGAAGTTTGGAATGTCGGATGTAACCTGGCCAAACTTCAATAGTGAAGTGGCCTTTTGGTTGTATCCCTTTTTATGGAGATTGCGTACTAGTAAGACTAGACAAATAAAATAAGAGAGAAAGAGATGTTTACCTTAGGAAAGAGGACTTCAAACTTGGACTTGAATGGTGTTGTTGTAGAGAAAATGTTTGTGTGCAAACACTTTGTGTAGTGTTTTGTAGAGAAGGATTGTTGAGATGATTTGTGTAGAGTTTTTGTTCAAGTCTCCAAAATTGGGTCCAAAAAGAAGTCCAAAAAGAGTCGAGAAGAGATCCCCTCCAATGATGGATTGGAGGGGTTTTTATAGTTGAAAGGGGATGTTTTTGGTGCCAATTCGCGGTCACAAAGAAATATTTTCCCGGGTGAAATCCATGCAAAATAAGCAAGAGAGGGATTCTTGGAGAAAATCTGTAACTGACGCCCCAGAGGCGCGCGCTTCCGGATGTACCATCGGAAGGCGCGCGCTTCTGACCTCAAAGGCGGAGGCGCGCTGCTTTGAAAAGGCAATTTTGACAAATGGACTAGAAAGTTAATTCTGTTATGCAGTTCAGTCCAACTAACGGAATCAGTTAGGAACTTAAAGAAGTAACAGAAATAACAGAAACAAGTTAAATAAAAATACTATGTATGCAATCGGGTGAGAGGTCCAAGGCGGGGTGTCTAGAGAGCCCTCGGCGACGTGGATTGCGAGGAAAAACGCGTTGACAAAAGAAAGACAACCGCCGAGGACATCGACAAGAGAAAACAAAGACTCGGTAAAGCAGGATTTGAAATTACAAAGGATAGAAATGCGCTCCCTGTGTGAGCGACTTTTTGCTGATGGAAGAGGTATGGTGATTTTAGTGGTTCACAATGGACCAAAATTGCTGTTCGGAGCCGCATTTGCTGTTTCTGCTGTTTGAAGCCGCACTCGCTTGTTTTCTGCTGTTTGAAGCCGCACTTGCTTGCTGTTTGAAGCTGCACTTGCTGTATGCTGTTTGAAGCCGCACTTGCTTGCTGTTTGAAGCCGCACTTGATGTATGCTGTTTGAAGCCGCACTTGCTTGCTGTTTGAAGCCGCACTTGCTGTATGCTGTTTGAAGCCGCATTTGCTTGCTGTTTGAAGCCGCACTTGCTGTATACTGTTTGAAGCCGCATTTGCTTGCTGTTTGAAGCCGCACTTGCTGTATGCTGTTTGAAGCCGCACTTGCTGTATGCTGTTTGAAGACGCATTTGCTTGCTGTTTGAAGCCGCACTTGCTGTATGCTGTTTGAAGCCGCATTTGCTGTGGTACCTGTTTGTTTGTGTTTTAACAAATATACGTGCTTGTGTGAAGTGTGAAATTGTGCTTGTGGTGCGTTGTGATTTGAAAAGCAGAGATTGCTTGAGAGATAGATTTTGCAAGAATGGAGAAATTGCTTTTGTGTGCGGTGTGATTTGAAGAAAAGCGTGAATGATGTTCATACCTTCACTTACCATGGCCGCTTGATTTGGGATGGATTTCTGATGTTGTGGCTTCGATGAAGAATGTCCATGCTTTGGATGTTGATGAGAGAATGCCCTTGATGTTGGGTTGGCGAGATGGTACTCTGGATGATGGGTTGGTCGTGCCAAAGGCTGCCTACGTATCCCTTTAAGAGAATCAGACCAGCGTAGTTCAAGGATGATGAGAACGCTGGGGAGAAGCTTAGAGAAAAGCAAAGTAAAGCACATAATTTTGCACATAGAAGGAGAAAGAAAAAGAAAAATCTTTTTTTTTTTTTTTTTTTTTTTTAGATTAGAGGAAGAATATGCACATATGTGAGGAAAAGATTTTTTTTTTTTTTTTTTTTTTTTTAGTTCGTGGGTGAACCATTTTAACCATTGTGTGCTTGTGAAGCCACCCCAGATCAAGTAATGTTCAGTCGAAGTCCGGATTGCCTCGCTTGAATTCTGTTGTCGCTGGTGTGCCCAACGAAGATTGATGTCTAGCCCCAAGAGATTTGTCGGTTATGGGGCTTCAAAAGGCTTTTGATGCCGAGATGAGGGGTTGCTGATTGTAAAGCCCCTAGAATGCCTTTGATGCCATTTTTGAGGGACTTGCATAGCTCCAAGATAAATCAGCTTTGGCCCATTCGAGTAAATCGCCCTTTGTTGTTGTAGTGAGCAAGCCCCAAGAGGAGGTCGTTGATGCCAAGCTTCGAGAGATTTAAAAGCCCCAAGTGTCGTGGTCTTGTAGATGGCGGGATGTGAAAACCTTTCATTGTAAAGCCCAAATTATCTCGTGATTGGCTCGGCATTGAGAGCGGATGTACCTTTTGGTAGAATTCTTGATAGAGATCTCCTTCTTGCTCTTACTGGGGAGATGAATGGCCTCATTGTGGTCGATGCCCAATGGCTGAGGGCTTATGTCAAAGGATGCAATAATGTCTTGCGGTGACGTCGAGGTCACGGAGGATAAGGTCTTGGCGTGATAAAGTCTCAAATGAGTATGCTTGCTTGACTCTTCTTGAGTTGAACTAATGACGGATCTTCAGATGCAACTAGGCTGTGGCCCAACTTTATCTGAGCTGCACCTTGTGCTTTTGATCTTGGAGAAGGGGTGCTGAATTGCAGAAACATTGGGATTGGCCGTGGCATTTCCCGCTATAACCCTGTTTTGATTAGAGTTTAGCATATTGAATATTTTTCCTTTTCTCTAAGACTTTCTTCATGATCTCGTTGAAAGTTCTAACAAAAATCATCAACTTCATTCATAACATCGGAGTCTTCATTTAACCCCAAGAGGCCTTTGACTTGAAGTGTTAGAGACCTTTGAAGCTTGATCTCTTTCATGGAGCCATAAGACTACTCCACATTGCATTGCTTGAGCATTGTTGTCCCCAAAAGACTGTCGGTTGCGAAGCCTAATATTGGCCTTTTGCTTGAATTATTGTAATGCCGTAGCCAAAAGATTGTAGATTGCGAAGCCCGTTGAGACCTCGGTGCCGAATTGAGGAAGCTTTCAATTTTGCACATGACTTGGCTGGGGATACTGCTGGGAGTTAATTGCTCTTTGCCGAGGGAGCCTTTAAGACTTGACCGTAGCCCCTAGAGTGCCATCATTGATTGCGAGAAAGGTCCATCCTTGATTGGGGGAACGAGCACAGGCACACATGACAAGAGGCTTTTTGACATCCCTTTTGAGGGACTTTGAGGATAGTTGCACACATCTTTCTTGAGTATAGCCCCTAGGGCGTATTGATTGCCAAATGAAGCAAAAGAATCCCTTATTCTTGAGTCACATAGCCCCTAGGGCGTCACCATATATTGAACAAAGGAAGAGTGACTCGTCCTCGTGTGAGGGAATAAACATGAGAGGATATGGCAAGAGCTACTCCATTTCTCGGGAGCCTTTCGGCGTACTTTAGAAGCACATACTTGAAGACCTTGAAAACTGAGACACATGTTGTTTGCTATTGCTGCCCAAGCCAATTGACTAGATAGGGATTATTTGTTCAATCTCGTGCCCTTTTATGATGGGCTTGTTCTCGGATGGATCTTGGTTACCACGGGCCTTCTTTTCATGAACCCAAAAATGCACACTGCTGGAGAATGATACGAATAACCCAAAACAATCTTGTCGAGCCTTTTGCAATCCCAAAGTTGACTCGGTGGGGAATTGACTTGCTGAGGAGATTCAATGTAGAACTTGTCTTCTTTAGAGGCTGGGGATCTCCATTTCTCCTTCTCTTCTCTCTCTCACTCTCTCATATTTTTTATGACGCACCCTGTTTTTGCCTAGACCGCCCTTTCGGGTTTTCATCTAGCGGCATCTCTTTTGCGTCTTCATCATTTTTTTTTTTTATTTTGACTCATTGATGAGGAAGGGTGCATTGACTCTAGCTGAGGAGATAAGACATGTGATTTTGCGGTAAAAACCTTTTGTCACTAAGATGAGTGACATTGACTCGACTAGGGAAGTGTCCCTAGTATTGACATGTATTTTTTTATTGAATTAAATGACTCGCGAAGGCAAGTAAGTCATTAAGAGAGAAGAGAAGGAAAATCCCAATTTGATTGCAAGAAATTGGGAGTATGCAGAAAGAATAGAAGTCCCTAGACTCGACAAGGAGCGCGAAATGATTCCAAATCTAAGAAAGTTGTTCAATCTTTTTGGTGATTAATTCATTGGCAAATGAATAGTACAAAGATGTCTTGACAAGTTCGAGAGCCATAACGCGCTAGGGCTAAACATATCTTCTTTCTTGTATGAGACCGGACCCGCAGGTTGCCTACGTTCCTCCAGTGTAGAGGCTCAGGTCACCGTAGTTCTTGTGAATTCTCCATTCTTCGTGATGGAATTGTTGCTTCGTAGCTTCGTCCTTTGTTGGTGGATGATGATGTTGATCTTCTTGATTGAGGGGGATTTTTTTTTTTTTTTTTTTTTTTGTGCTCTAACTTTTGCCTAGGTTGATTTGATGATTTCAACCTAGCGAGCTTTTTTTTTTTTTTTTTTTTTTTTAATCCCCTTTTGAAAACTTTGCTTCATGATTGTTGCTCCACCTTTCTTTGTCTTGATTTCGTCATTGTTGATGTCTTCGTTGTTGATCTTCTTTGATAGAGGGTGTACACAGTCGGTGTACACAAGGGGAATATATGGAGGGTCCACACAGTGGGTGTAGACAAGGGGTATATATAGAGGGTGCACACAGTGGGTGTACACAAGGAGTATATGAGGGTATATATAGAGGGTGTACACAGTGGGTGTACACAAGGGATATATATAGAGGTAGGTTTAGAGAGTGTGTATAGAGAAAATAAAAACGATTTGGTTGATCAAAGCGTTTGTTATTTTGAGACTAATTGTTTGTTAAATTATGTATGATGGTTTTTGGGTCCATTTACCTTTTAATGAGTCTTCATTAACAAATATATTTGGGATTAATTCGTCATATAAAGATATAGCAATCAACTGTCAATCAAGATTAATACAATTTTCATGGAATTGATGTATGTATGCAAGATTATATCTCAAGTCCAAAGAGAAAAGAAATAAAGACACTTTTATTGCGACTAAAGACTCAAATTAACTAGTCTGAGGTTTTAACAATCTAACTAATGTCCAAAGTGGACTCTTGCTAGTAAAAGTAAAAGACTAATGTCCAAGGTGGACTTTGACTAAAAGACTCTCTAGAACCTACGAAGACTAAAATATTATTTTTTTTTAGAAGGAGGTAGCTCCGGTGTATTTTCTTCCTTGCTTGGATTTCTTCTACTCCCATGTGTTCCCTTGGCGGGTGATTGCTCGGCTATTGATGAGGCTTTGGATCCTCTTCTTCAGTCGGAGGCAATTCTCGGTGTTATATCCAACATATTGGTGATACTTGCAGTATTTGGAGGGATCCAAATCTTGTCTTACATTGATTGGTTTGTAGTGGAGGATAGGAGATAACTTGCCGGATTGAACTAGACTTTTGAAGCAATCGTCTAATGGCATACCCAAATCATCGTACTCGTGCTCGTCCTTCTTGTCACGAACCATCTTGGGGGTCGTTTAGGCACCGGTATTCCTTGCTGATGGGCAGTTATAGGAGGAATCCCAATGGGGAGAGTCTGTGGCGGTGGTCCATACATTTGAGGAGCGTACGGGTGTTGAAACTGAGCATGAGGGAGAGCGCGGTTGAGGTGCTCGTAGATGCTATAGATGTCAGACCGGAGATGTTCCTCGGTGTCCTTTGGAGCCTTGTACACAATTTTCTGGAAGCGGTCTGTTTGCTTGAGAAGAACAGTCTCAAAGAATTCTTCTTGTTCATCGAGAGCGGTTCGGAAGAGGGTTGCTTGCTCATTGAGGATAGTCTCATAGTGGGCTGCTTGCTTGTTGAGGATAGTCTCGTAGTGGGCCGCTTGCTTGTTGAGAGCGGTGTTAAGATGGACTGTTTGCTCGTCGAGGATGGTGTTGAAGTGGGCTACTTGCTCATTGAGAACGGTGTTGGGGTGGAGAATTGTCTCAACATCTTGGGTGGTAGCTTCGGTTGTGACTGCGTTGATCCCTTCGGTAGACATGATGCAGGATTCTGTAGTGATTGGTGGAGAAGTTAAGTCTTTAAGTTAAATTAGACTCATAATTAATGATAAGGCATCGTTTATAAAATCATTTTTTTTATGAAAAGACTCGATCTCCGTATTTTCGAAATGTTCTTTAAATGAAAAGACTAAAAGTTTGACTGGGCCGGAGCTGCCTACGTTCCCCTTACTATGCGGGAGAAGTCCCACACAATGAGAGGCTTAGGTCACCATTGTTCGGGTTTAGTAAAACAAGTGAGAGAGTGACCGTAAGAGGTCAGTGATTTTGAAAACCATAAGTATTAGAAGATGATCGTAGAGGTCTAAGAGTAAGGGGAGATGACTCGGTCCTTGGTCAAGGTAAGGTTTTACCTAGACAGGTCGAAGGTTGACTAGAGTTGATCTAAGGTAGACTAGGTTGACCTAGATGGGTTGACTTAGACGGGTTGACCAGGACGGGTCGAAGGTTGACTAGAATTGATCTAGGGTAGACTCACGCAGCACGATGAATGATATTGGTTAAGATTAAGATTACTTGTTTTTGATAAGTGTTCTTAACTCGATCAAAGTGCATGGTTTAGAAACGAACAAGGATTAACCTCAACCGCTCATAAGTGAATACGGTGAGTTAGATAGCCCGGCTGCCACGAAGATAGAGGCGACAGGATCACCAAAATCTGTCCACTCAGCGGAGTATCCAGTATGGTGTGCAGTGTGACACGGACTAGTGGTAGTGTGCCATTTGGTTACGTATTTTTAGGAATGATATGAAATGCACGAGAGAAGTCTACTAGCATAACAATTCATCGTAACAGTATCTAAGCATGAGATAAACACATTTAGAGCAGATCTAGAACATTTAAAGCATGCTATAACACATAAACCTGCAAGAATCATTAGAACCAGATTTGCAGATAAAGGAGCCGTAACGGCTTGACAGCCGGCGTACGGGGGAAAGGGAGGCGTTCGGTGCTTAATTACAGAAACGCCAGAAATTGCAGAAGTGTAGCTTTTTTTTAAGAAAAGGGGTGCGCGGGGTAGTTAGAACACACACAAAATCACGAAGTTAATGAAAGTTAGACCCTCTGAAGTTTTGAAATAGGTTTTCAAAAACAAGTCCCCAGCAGAGTCGCCACTGTGAATACGCCCGATCAAAATTATGAGAGTCGCCACGTTGTTTTATTTGTTGTTTAAACACATTGAGAAAACCATTTATGAGAATAATAGGGTTCGGGGGCCAAATTACAATAAGGAAATATTCATGTTATCACTCCTATTTCCCAACGAATCGGTCTTTCTATCATGATCAATGTGTATGTGTGTGTTAGTGTTTGAGACCGGATCTGAAGATTGCCTACATTCTTCTCATCATGAGAAGCTCAGGTCGGTGTAGTTCATTGATGAATTAGAATGGGGAGAGATGGAGCGAGATCATGCATATAGAGGGGAAAGATTAGGGTTAGAGTAGTTCCTAGATCGTATTAGGGTTTGATGAAACCCTAAGATCATCATTAGCTATGGTATGTGCACATAAATAGGGATTACAATCCTAGATCTAACATATGATGTATGATAAGTCGTAAATCTAGCATTATAACAAGAACATCATGAATACATATGAACGAACACATAAACATGAAGATCGCTACCCTAAATATAGCATTTATGTATGTAATATGTGACCTAGATCTAGTGCGGGTTTCGTGGAAACCCTAGATCATCATCGGTCAAGAACACGAACGATGAACAAAACCCTAGATCTAACAATATATGAATGAATATAATAGATCTAAGCAGTTAAGTAGTAAGAGCGCGTTACCAAACCGATTAAAGAGGCTTCAAAGGTTGAATTTTCACTCCTTTGGTTGATGGCGGTGTTGAATCTCTTTGATGATCAAAGCAAGATCAAAGAGAGGGAGAGAGAGAGGCTGGGAAGAGCTTCTGTGAGGATTTTCCCGTAGGTGAGAGGTGTGTTCAAATGGCTGAGAGGAGAGGCCTATTTATAGGGAATAATCTGGAAATGGAGGAAGTGGCCGCACGGCCGGGAGGGCGCCGTACGGAGGTGTAGCGGGCGTACGGTGGTGATTTTAGGATTTTACCCTTATCATGATCTGATTGAATCCATATCAGTTTGTTCTTGGGATATGATCATTATCCTGATGGAATTCGATCCACAACTGATTTCGTCTATCAGGAAGTCTGGGAATCTGTCGGATAAGTCCATGTCAGGTTTTTATTACCTAAAAGGTCCTCGGAGGCTCCTAAATGTCTAAGTGATCCTCTAACTACAGATCGGGTACTAACAGAGTGCAGCAAAGAAGGCTTTACTAAATCCCAAAGTGAAGGAAGCTCAATCTACCACTCCTCAAGTCAAGTATGACATTTCCCCCGATGAACAAGAGAAGATGTTTATGAAAGCTGAACAGGTAATTAGTAAGTTTTCTGTTATGAAGGAAGCTTTAGCACTTTCAACTGAAGAAATTTCCCAGCTTAAGATGGATAAAATTCTACTAAGATCTGAACTCACCCTCCTTAAGGAGCAGATCAAGAGCATGAATCCTCTTACTGATAGAAACCATTTCTTAGAATAACAAAATGCTATATTTAAAGTTAAAAACTAAGACTTGGTTGCTGAGATAAATGACCTTAAAAGGATCACTAATGACTGGACCAATTCTCGTGTCACTATGGATCAAATCTTAGAATCCCAAAAGTCTAGTGGTGATAAGGAAGGCTTGGGATTTCAAACTAGTGACAACTTTAAATGTACATCTTGTTGTAAAAGAGATAAGAAATTTACCCAGCGAACTTTGGAAGGGTCGAAGGCTAAACATCAAGTATCTAAGGGTAAAGGACAAGAACCAAAGAAGAAACTAGAGTTCCATTATGTCTACCCTAAGAAACAAACCGACAAGGCTTTGAAGCTGAAAGGAAAAGCTATGGAAGATCCTACTGTAGAGGAAGGCTATAGCAAGGTACCTGAACATTACCGCGCTTCTACCTCTGAAGGTCACGGTCGATCAGCCTTCAATGGCAAGTCTACCGCATATCAGAAGCATGCGGTCAAGTTCAAGAAATTGAACTTTGTTCGGGAGCGATCTTTCATACCAGTTAATGATGTTGTGCCCAAGACTTCAACAAATTTGTTAACCCTCAGTTGGGTGGCTTCCACCATTGTTCTGTGTGTGATGGTTATGGTCACAAGGCTACTGAATGCCTTTTGAGATTCACACCCAATCCTAGAAGGCATAACCCCCCTTTTGTGAGACATGTGTGGGTTGTCAAAAGTTGCTAACCCTTTGGACCCAAAAGAATAAAAGGGGACCTTGCTCTTAAATGTCTATTTTGTAGGTCCTCTGCTTAATGGCTGGACATTCCAAAGAAAAATCAAGTTTATGGTATCTCGATAGTGGTTGTTCAAGGCACATGACCGGAGATACAAATTTATTGGAAGATATCCGTGAAGAGAAAGGTCCATCAGTAACTTTTGGAGACAATAACAAAGGAAAGACCATAGAATATGGAGTCATTCGAAAAGGAAAAATCACCATCCAAGAAGTCTCTCTAGTCATTGGACTTCAACACAATCTTCTCTCAATATCTCAGTTTTGCGACAAAGGATTGCAATGCCACTTCACTTCAAATTTCTGTCTAATCAAAGATGGAATATCTGGTGTCACTTTGCTCAAAGGGATTCGTAAGAAAAATGATTATGTTGTTGATTTTAAATCATCTTGTATTTCTTCTAATCTCTGTTTTGTAGCAAAGAATGTTAGTGAAAATAGTTGGCTGTGGTATAAAAGACTAAGTCACATGAACTTCAAGTATCTCTCCAAAATTAGTAGGGAAAATCTAGTTTGTGGTCTACCCAAAGTAGCTGATCACCACGACGAAAAGTGCACAGCATGTCAACTAGGTAAACAACCAAAAGCGTCTTTCTCCAGCAAGACCACATCTTCAACTTCAAGATGTTTGCAACTACTTCATATGGATTTGTTTGGACCTGTTACTACTGTAAGCATTGGAGGAAATAGATATACCTTAGTTTTGGGTAGATGATTATTCAAGATATACGTGGGTCAAAATGATGATCTCCAAAGATGATTGTTATGACATTTTGACGGCGCTTTTTAGACAGCTCCAAACTCAGAAAGAAGATGACATCATTAGTGTTCGATCTGACAATAGAACAGAATTCAAGAATAACGGTGTTGTTCAATACTGTGACGACCATGGTATTGACCACAACTTCTCAGCTGCTGGAGTACCACAACAAAATGGTGTAGTGGAAAGGAAGAATAGAACGTTGATAGAGGCTGGAAAGACAATGATTGCTGAAGCAAAGCTACCACAATACTTTTGGGCTGAAGCTATCAACACAGCATGCTTCACTCAAAATAGATCCCTCATCAATAAGACCTACAACAAAAACTCCTTATGAACTTTGGAGAGGAAAAACCCCCAACATTGCATACTTCAAGATATTTGGATGCAAATGCTTCATACTCTACAATGGTAAAGAACATCGAGGTAAATTTGCTCCTAAGGCCGATGAAGGTATATTTATTGGGTATGCTAAACACTTAAAAGCTTTTTATGTATTTAATAAAACCACTCTTAAGATAGTAGAATCTGTGCATGTTACTTTTGATGAACATTCTCTCCTTGAGCCACATTTGGCTCTAAATGTTGCTGATGATTTTGTTGAGCTTAATGAGACAGGTACCACTCAACCTCAAAATCAATCAAACTCAAGGAAATCCATCTACCTCAACTGCACCTCCATCTACCACATATGAAGCACCAGAAGCTACCACATCTGTTGCAAACTCAAATGGAAATGAAGTTGAAACACCCATCAATGTTGAAGAACCAATCCCACAAATTACTTATGATTGGGATGGCACAAATGATGTACCACTAGAAGACCTTCAATAACCATCAACTCAACCAGACATACCTCAAGGAGTTCATGAGGTCAGAGATCACCCAATTCAGAATATCATTGGTGATTTGCATTCTGGTGTTAGAACAAGAAGATCAAACTATGATGCACTTACCGCATTCATATCTCAAATTGAACCCAAGAAAGTTGATAAAGCACTCCAAGATTCAAGTTGGGTTGTTGCAATGCAAGAAGAACTCAACTAATTTGAAAGATGTAAAGTCTGGACCTTAGTTCCAAGACCAAAAGATCAAGGAGTGATTGGGTACAAAGTGGGTGTTTAGAAACAAGATGGATGAGAATGGAAGCATCACAAGAAACAAAGCTAGGTTGGTTTCACAAGGCTATAGACAAGAAGAAGGCATTGACTATGATGAAACATTTGCCCCCGTTGCAAGACTTGAAGCTATTAGGATATTCTTAGCTTATGCCTCTTACAAAAGATTCAAGTTAAATCAAATGGATGTGAAGAGTGCATTTCTCAATGGTGAACTTCAAGAAACAGTCTTTGTTACTCAACCACTCGGATTTAAAGATCACAAATTTCCAAATCATGTGTACAAACTACGTAAAGCTTTGTATGGACTCAAACAAGCTCCACGAGCATGGTATGAAACTCTATCTAAATTTCTCCTATAAAGGGATTCAAGCGTGGTAAGATTGACACAACTTTATTTATTGCTAAATATCATGATCGTACTTTACTTGTTCAAATATATGTGGACGATATTATTTTTGGTTCTACGAATGAATTGTTGTGAAAGCGATTTGAGAAACTCATGAAAAGCAAATTTGAGATGAGAATGATGAGAGAATTGACATTCTTCCTTGGACTTCAAATCAAACAATGTGCTGAAGGTATCTTCCTTAACCAAGCAAAATACACAAAAGATCTTATCAAGAATTTTGGACTTGAAAATGCAAAGGCATACGACACTCTTATGGCTACTGGTAACAAGATAGATAAAGACTTGAAAGGTAAGAAGGTTGATCAAACCTTGTACAGAGGTATGATTGGGTCTCTTCTATATTGTGTTTGTGCTCGTTATCAAGCTGATCCTAGAGAAACACATCTTATTGCTGTGAAACAAATTATTCGATATCTATTTGGAACTATTAACCTTGGACTTTGGTACTCCAAAGATTCAAATTTTGATCTTATAGGTTACTCAGATACAGACTACACAGCATGCACTATTGACAGGAGCACTATTGACAGGAAAAGCACAAGAGGAACTTGTCATTTTCTTGGAAATCGACTAGTTTCATGGGCAAGCAAGAAACAAGCCTCAGTTTTTGTATCTACCACAGAATCTGAATATATAGCTGCTGGAAGCTGTTGTTACCAAGTGCTATGGATGAAGCAACAATTAGTTGACTATGGAATCAAAGAAGAAAATTTTCCAATCTATTGTGACAATACATCTACCATTGCTGTCTCCAACAACCCTGTCATGCATTCCAAGACCAAACACATTGATACCAAATACCACTTTCTCAAGGATCACTTGGAAAAAGGTAATATCCATCTAGAGTATGTGAGTACTGACAATCAAATTGCAGATATTCTCACTAAGGCTCTTGATTCCAAGAGATTTAGGTATCTAAGAGGAGAAATGGGTATGCTTAAACTCTAACTCAACTTGTCCATATGATTTCATGTAGTAATGTTTGTGTTTTCTAAGTTCAACATCAAGTAGGTACACGGCAGATCAATTCACAGTCAAGTAAAATTCATGGTCACATTGATCCACAAGTGACCGCAAACTCAACTGACAGCATAAGCTATGCTACCGCATACACTAAGTTACCGCATGATGACAATCCATTTCAAGGTTTTGAAGAAACTTATCAAGGTGGAAAATGATGATATGTGTTCACTACTTTATAGAAGTTAAATCAAAATCAAGGTAAGATCTCACTCGACCGCACATGTCACGGTCGATAATCAAGTTGCCACATTCTAAGGACCCCAGGTAAGTCAATTCTAACTTAGAGATATTTAGGCTATTGTGAAGAATCTACCTCAAGGGTATTAAAGTAACTTTCATTTTCCCTCGCTTTTCATTTAATTCAAATCATTTGAGAACATTAAATTTACCATTTAATTTTATTCCTTAAAATCCTCTTGAGCCGTCATTGGATGTCTTGATAAGATAAAAGGACTCTTTGCATTTATTGTGAGAGGACAACCTAGGTTAATTCTGACTTTTTGCAGAGTTAACCCTCCACTTCCCATCATCTGACCTCTGCAACCTCTTACAAACCGCTCCACCTTCTTCTCCTCCACCACTCTGCATTTGCAACTTCTCTGAAAAAGCAAAAACTCTCTCTCTCTCTCTCTCTCTCTCTCTCTCTCTCTCTCTCTCTCTCTCTCTACAAACCTCTCTCTTAAACCGCCTGCTCTCTCTCATTTATTTTTTCTATATAATGTCTTCAAAATATCAAAGCAAGAAATCTTCTAAATCGGTAGAATTTGGTGAAGATCAACAACCAAAGTCTATTCCTTCTCAATCTACTTCACAGGTCGTAGTAATGGACTTAAATCATTTTATCCCTGGCATAGTATTGGATCTTGAAGATCTCAAACTTGATGCTATTGGTCGCAATATTCTCTTGGGGATCAACCAGTCTGGGATCCTTCCCTTTTTCACTCTCCGTCAAGACTTTCATCTACCGGCCTTTGTTGATGAATTTTTCAGCATTGCCGTGGAAATGGAAAGCTCAGAAGAGCCTGCCGCTCATCCAAAATTCATCAAGGCTTTAGTCATGAGGATTCCAATGGCCTTTGATGCTAGTGATCTGGCTCATGCCGTGGGCATTAAGCTGAGCAAAGAAGGACCTGACTCCTTCTCTAAACAAGAATCTCTGAGTCTTGCCAAGAAACTAACCGGCACAACTGACAGTCTGAAGATCCAAAGAAAAGATGTGGGAGAGATCATGTACCACATTGGTCACTTGGTTGACCACTGTTGTTCAAATATATGTTTAGGACATAGAATTTCTTAAGCCCAATCATAGTTATCACTTAGGATCCCCCAATTTTATTAGAACCTTTATAAGGTACCCTTAGGATTCTTTGTGACCATGCACAGGTGTTGTCGCGACCACGACCCCGCGGGCCCGGAGTGCGCGAGCTGGACGTCGACTTAAACAATAAACTCTAAAATAATGAAGATAAAAATTTCGTTTTATACCAAAAGATGATAACCAAAGTTTTGAAATCCAACTTGAACAACAAAATACAAACAAGTGTAAGCTCCATAAGCTTACACCCCAAAAATAATAAAATATACAAATTCTAATGACGTCAAGTTTGGTACAACTATTCCCAAAAAGGTTACACATTTATGTAATGTAAACCCACCAATAACAACTTGCCCAAAAAGCTCAACCCTCGCGATGTCCTCCTCGTGATCAGCGAGTCTAATCCTTTCCTCCTGGGGGGGGGGGGTTAAGGAAAAACAAAGATAAAATAAAGGGGGTGAGATAAATCTCAATAAGTCACTAATGCAACTACATGACATGCTATGATGCAATAAGTAATAAACAATAATAAATATCACTTAGCATATAGCATTTATCAATTAACAGATAGCAGCGGAAATAAACAATTAACAAACGATATTAGCCAAGGTTTCCCAACAGATAGAACCAAATAAAGGTTGCTGCGCAGCTTCAATAATCAACAATCAACATCTTCATAGTAGCATGAAAGCTTTAAGAGAAAACCCCCGGTACCGGAACCAATAATAATAAGGGGACAGTGACACACAGTCAAAGCCCGAAACCAATAGCTAAAATGCTCACAAAGGGTCTAGCTCATCTCACATCCAAGGCCAATCTGGAGGAGGGAAATAATGGGGCAAAACAATGGTCAACATCATAATGGACTTGGCTTGTGCCATCATAATGTTTCGCATCGCCCAAAACACACACAAATACCAGCTGGACTTTCAAGTAAAGGCTAAGTAATAAAATACTAGCACGATAAACACTAATGATTCCAAAGTAGGGAACCATTCCAAATAAATCACCACAAAGGTAAACCAATCCAAACAACACACCAAAGATGGCCCACATTCCCAAAACGATACTTAATCAAATTCCATAACATATTATTCACAAAAGAACCAATTCCAATTAATAAAGTGTTCCACGATGTTAACTTAGGTTAATTAGAAGAATAAAACCTAAACTAGGTAAGCCATTTAGTCTTAAACAAGCAAAAAGGTTAGTTTCCAGAACAGGGGGCGGGCGGGCGCGCGGTAGGGGGCGGGCGGGCGCTCATTTGCCCAGAAGGTCTGGCCGCAGGAAAAGGCCGCGCGGGCGGGCGCCTGGTCGCCGGGCTGGGAGGGATTTCAGCTGGGTTCTTCCATTTTTTCCATACCATTTCAAGCATTAACGAAATCAACACTTCCAATGAGTGTAGTAATGAACCAAAACGCCATACAAGCTTGTAAGGGAACTAAACAACACCATCTATTAACCCCAAACAAGATTTCAATCCCCACATTTGATTTATCACAAAAATCACCAAAAACAACAATAAATTCCAAATAAATTCTAAACCTTCACAAATCATCAAATAACCACTTCAAAGCTTCATATATCATCATACAAAATGAGGATGAACAATTTTAGCATATAATGGGGGAAAAGCAACTTACCCGAATTTTCTCAAAGGTGACGGATTTCAAATATTTTTGGTTCTACGCGATCCTATCGACGATCTAAACACATTTCATAAAATGAGTAATAAGAAAAGATGAGAGGAAGAAGGTGAAAATGAAGAGAGAAGGGAAGAGAGAAAACTTACCCAACCAAGGAGAGAGAGAGAGAGAGTATGCTGGGAAATGAGGGAGAGGGTAAGGGAGAAGAGAAGGAGTAGGGAGATGATTATTTTCAAAAAAACTTACACTTAGACCCCCTCCTCTACTCTACCCAATACAAATAACTCCCCACCAACAATTAAGACCCAACTCTCTACACTAGCACAACTAACCAATTAAATGCTAGGCACGAAAATATTATGAAACATAAAATGCACACATAAATATTTAAATAAATAAATAAATAAGCAATTAAATAAATAAAAAGTCATTTATTACTAAGGAAATAGAGATGGGTTTTCGGGTCGTGACATTCACTCCCCCTTAAAGAAAATTCGACCCGAATTTTAACGAGACTTACCCGAATTAAAAAGCCATGGATATTTCCTCTCTATCTCATCACGAAGTTCCCACGTCGATTCCTCAACATTGTGATTCTTCCAAAGGACTCTAACCAACGCAATGCTCTTGTTTCTTAACTCTTGGACTTTAGAATCAAGGATTCGAACCGGTCGTTCTTCGTAAGTCATGTCGGGCTCTATACCCTCCGGTACCCTCGGTAACACGTGAGATGGATCATGCACATACTTCCGAAGCATAGAAACGTGGAAAATATTATGTAACTGGTCTAAAGATGGTGGTAACGCAAGTCGATACGCAAGAAGTCCCACCTTTCCCAGAATCTCAAACGGACCTATAAACCTCGGAGCCAATTTGCCTTTCTTCCCGAACCTTCGGAGATACTTTCAAGAACACAAAATCACCGGTCTGAAAACTAAGATCTCGCCTTCGGTTATCTGCATAGCTCTTCTGTCGACTCTGGGCTGTTTTCAATCGATCCCGATAACTCTAACTTTCTCAACTGAATCCTGAAGTAAATCAATACCCACTATCTTCGCTTCACCGACCTCATCCCAACAGATAGGCGATCTACATTTTCTCCCATATAAAGCCTCATAAGGTACCATCTCGATACTAGCCTGATAACTGTTGTTGTAAGAGAATTCCACTAATGGTAAATGTCTATCCCAATAATCGGAAAAGTCTATCGAACAAGCTCGCAACATATCCTCCAAAATCTGAATGGTCCTCTCGGATTGACCGTCGGTCTGAGGGTGAAAAGCTGTGCTGAATCGCAAATCAGTACCCAAAGCTTCCTGAAACGCCTTCCAGAATCTAGAAGTAAACCTCGGATCACGATCCGACACAATGCTAACCGGAACCCCATGCAATCTCACAATCCATGTAAAGGGTCGCGAGTTTCTCCATCGAGTATTTGATATCAATCGGTAAGAAATGGGCAGTCTTGGTCAGTCTATTCACGATCACCCAAACACTGTCAAACTTCCCACGGGTACAAGGTAGTCCCGTAACAAAATCCATAGTCACATGCTCCCACTTCCACTCCAGAATCTCTAACGGCTGAAGTAGTCCTGCGGGTCTCTGATGCTCGGCTTTGACCTGCTGACAAGTTAAACATTTCAAAACATACTCGGCTATTTCCCTCTTCATGTTGTTCCACCAAAAGTGTTGTTTCAAATTTTGATACATCTTCGTACTACCCGGATGAATAGTATATCTCGATTTGTGACCCTCATCTAAAACTTGCCTCTTTATTCCACCAACATCGGGTACACACAAACGTCCATGAAAAGTCAACACCCCATTCGAACTCATAGAAAAATCCTCGAAGTTCTTTTCCTTCATTTTACCCATTACTTTCACTAACTCGGGATCTTCTTTTTGAGCTTATTTTATCCTCTGAATTAGGGTCGGAGATACCCTAATATTCGCAAAAATAGCCCCATGTCTCGATTCATGAGGACACCAATCTCGAACATCCTCAAGCATTTTCCACTCTCGAACCATCATCGAGGCCACATAAGACTTTCTACTAATCGCATCGGCTACCACATTCGCCTTCCCCGGATGATAATAAATCGTACAATCATAGTCCTTTAAAATTTCCATCCATCGACGCTGCCGGTTGTTCAATTCCTTTTGAGAGAAGAGGTATTTCAAACTCTTGTGATCGGTAAAAATCTCAAACTTCACTCCGTAAAGGTAATGCTTCCACTTATGCAACACAAAGACTATCGCAGCCAACTCCATATCATGAGTAGGGTAATTCTGTTCACTAGGGGTCAACTTCCTCGAAGCATAAGCAATTACTTTCCCATTCTGCATCAAAACACAACCCAAACCCTCTTTCGAAGCATCACTGTAAATTACTAAATCGTCATTTCCATTTGGTAACGCAAGAATAGGAGCCGTAGTTAATCTCTTCTTTAATTCATCAAAGCTGTTTTGACATTTTTCACTCCACACAAACGGTACATCCTTACGGGTCAACTGAGTCATCGGAGTAGCAATCCTCGAAAACCCTTCTATAAACCTTCTGTAATACCCGGCTAAGCCCAGAAAACTTCTGATCTCGGTCACTGACTCGGGTCTCTTCCAATCCACAATGGCTTCTATCTTTGAAGGATCCACAGAAATCCCCTCTTTAGAAATAACATGACCCAGAAATGAAACCTTCTCGAGCCAAAATTCGCATTTACTAAACTTCGCAAACAACTGTTCCCTCGCAAGAATGGATAAAACTATCCTCAAGTGTTGCTCGTGCTCCTCTCGAGATTTAGAGTAGACAAGAATGTCGTCGATGAAGACCACCACGAACGAATCAAGATAAGGATGGAAAAACCGATTCATCAAATCCATAAATACGGCAGGCACGTTAGTCAACCCAAACGGCATAACCAAGAACTCGTAATGACCATAGCGAGTGCGAAAAGCAGTCTTCGGAATATCCTCCGATCGAATCTTCAATTGATGGTACCCACTCCCCAAATCAAGTTTAGAAAACACCACGGACCCTTGAAGCTGATCAAATAAATCATCAATGTGAGGTAGAGGATACTTGTTCTTCACTGTAACCTGATTCAACTTTCGGTAATCAATACACAATCTCAAAGAACCATCTTTCTTCCGCACAAACAAAACCGGTGCTCCCCACGGGGAAACACTAGGGCGGATAAACCCTCGATCAAGCAACTCTTGCAACTGAACCTTTAGTTCCTTCAACTCTGCGGGAGCCAACCTATACGGTGCTTTTGAAATCGGAGCTGTACCCGGCAGAAGGTCTATACAAAACTCTATCTCACGATCGGGAGGCCTATCATATTCAGAAGAGAAAACATCGGGAAATTCCCTAACTACCCGAACACTCTCCAAACTAGGGAATTCTTTCCTAGTATCAAGCACACTAGCAAAGTAACCCTCACAACCTCGATGCAATAATTTTCTCGCTTTCATATAAGAAATGATACGAATATTTCTACTCAAAGGACTAGCCTCAAAAACAAATTTAGGCATATTGGGAATAGAAAAAGTAACAACAGATAAGCACATCACAAGCACGAAAGACTTTATCGGTCAACCAATCCATACCCAAAATAACATCAAAGTCTTGAATCGGAAGGACTACCAAGTCCGCACACAAGACACGACCACAGATAAGCACATCACAAGCACGAAAGACTTTATCGGTCACCAAACATTCTCCTATAGGGGTCGACACCTTTAGCACATAAGGTAAAGACTCAAATGCAGCATTTAGCAAAGAAGCAAATTGCACAGATATGTAAGAATGTGATGATCCTGGACCTACTAACGCACGAGCGCTCACATTAAACACAGAAACAATACCTCCAATAACAGAAGGATCATCGGTAGCTTGTTGTTGATTCATGGCAAATACCTTTCCTTGGAGCTTGGGCTTCCCTGCAGCATCTCTTTTCTGACCCTGTGGAGCACCAGTCCCTACCCAGATGGTTGACTCCTGCCTCTAGTACAATCCCTTGCAAAATGCCCCATTTGACCACAATTGGTACACTTGCCCTGTTTCTTCCAACACCGGTCCTCTGAATGGCCTTCCTTTTGGCAATAAGAACAAAGTCTCCTATTTTGGTCCCCTTGGTTCCCGGCAGTAGTGCCCGGGTTCCTTGGGATTGGTTGCCCTCGGGACTGAGATTGTCCCCCAAAATTACCTCGGTTATCTGAACGGGTTTGTGGCTTGCTCTGCCCTCCCTGCTTGCTAGTGTTAGTCACCTCGACCTTCTTCTTGTGCTCCCCTATATCTTGCTCGATCAAGTAGGCTCGGTCCACCGCATCCTGATAAGTTTGAATCCTCTGTGCTATAAGTTGAGTCCGGATAGAAGTCTTCAAACCCTGGATGAATCTCATAGCTTTCTGCTCTTCGGTCCTCACAAGATAGTCACAATACCGGGCTAATTTTGTGAACTTAGCCGAGTACTGAGCTATAGACAACAAACCTTGCTCCAAGTTGAGAAGCTCGATCTCTTTTCGGTTTTGATCTACTACCGGAATGAAATGCTCCTTGAATTTCCGCACAAACAATTCCCACGCATACATTGTGTGAGTATCATCCCAACTCGCCTTAACTCCTTTCCACCAATTCTCGGCGGCCCCAACCAATTTATAAGCCGCAAACTGGACCCTATCCTCGTCCGTGCACCCAAACACATCATAAATTTTCTCCATAGACTCAATCCATAGTTCGGCCTTCTTCACATCGGGCTCACCATCGAACTCTCTTGGTTTTAACTTCAGAAATTGTTCCAACCCGTAACGTGGAGGTTCCACATGCTCCTCTCTTGGTCCTTGGTCATGAATTGCCTTTATGGCCGCCTCAAACATGCCTTGGAACATAGCACGGTTCTCTTCCCGAAGATCATTCTGATTCTGAGCCCCACTAGAACTTTCACCCGTTCTTCTTCTAGCCATTGTGAATAATTACCTGCATAAAACATCAACCGTTACTCACTCCGAACACAACTACCCTCCTAGGTCATACTAGTCCACCTAGACTTATACTTAGAGCTAAACCATAGCTCTGATACCAACTGTCGCGACCCCGACCCCGCGGGCCCGGAGTGCGCGAGCTGGACGTCGACTTAAACAATAAACTCTAAAATAATGAAGATAAAAATTTCCTTTTATACCAAAAGATGATAACCAAAGTTTTGAAATCCAACTTGAACAACAAAATACAAACAAGTGTAAGCTCCATAAGCTTACACCCCAAAAATAATAAAATATACAAATTCTAATGACGTCAAGTTTGGTACAACTATTCCCAAAAAGGTTACACATTTATGTAATGTTAACCCACCAATGACAACTTGCCCAAAAAGCTCAACCCTCGCGACGTCCTCCTCGTGATCAGCGAGTCTAATCCTTTCCTCCAAGGGGGGGTTAAGGAAAAACAAAGATAAAAGAAAGGGGGTGAGATAAATCTCAATAAGTCACTAATGCAACTACATGACATGCTATGATGCAATAAGCAATAAACAATAATAAATATCACTTAGCATATAGCATTTATCAATTAACAGATAGCAGCGGAAATAAACAATTAACAAAGGATATTAGCCAAGGTTTCCCAACTGATAGAACCAAATAAAGGTCGCTGCGCAGCTTCAATAATCAACAATCAACATCTTCATAGTAGCATGAAAGCTTGAAGAGAAAACCCCCGGTACCGAAACCAATAATAATAAGGGGACAGTGACACACAGTAAAATCCCGAAACCAATAGCTAAAAATGCTCACAAAGGGGGCTAGCTCATCTCACATCCAAGGCCAATCTGGAGGAGGGAAATAATGGGGCAAAACAATGGTCAACATCATAATGGACTTGGCTTGTGCCATCATAATGTTTCGCATCGCCCGTAACACACACAAATACCAGCTGGACTTTCAAGTAAAGGCTAAGTAATAAAATACTATCACGATAAACACTAATGATTCCAAAGTAGGGAACCATTCCAAATAAATCACCACAAAGGTAAACCAATCCAAACAACACACCAAAGATGGCCCACATTCCCAAAACGATACTTAATCAAATTCCATAACATATTATTCACAAAAGAACCAATTCCAATTAATAAAGTGTTCCACGATGTTAACTTAGGTTAATTAGAAGAATAAAACCTAAACTAGGTAAGCCATTTAGTCTTAAACAAGCAAAAGGTAAGTTTCCAGAATAGGGGGGCGGGCGGGCGCGCGGTAGGAGGCGGGCGGGCGCTCATTTCAAGCATTAACGAAATCAACACTTCCAATGAGTGTAGTAATGAACCAAAACGTCATACAAGCTTGTAAGGGAACTAAACAACACCATCTATTAACCCCAAACAAGATTTCAATCCCCACATTTGATTTATCTCAAAAATCACCAAAAACAACAATAAATTCCAAATAAATTCTAAACCTTCACAAACCATCAAATAACCACTTCAAAGCTTCATATATCATCATACAAAATGAGGATGAACAATTTTAGCATATAATGGGGGAAAAGCAACTTACCCGGATTTTCTCAAAGGTGACGGATTTCAAATATTTTTGGTTCTACGCGATCCTATCGACGATCTAAACACATTTCATAAAATGAGTAATAAGAAAAGATGAGAGGAAGAAGGTGAAAATGAAGAGAGAAGGGAAGAGAGAAAACTTACCCAACCAAGGAGAGAGAGAGAGAGAGTATGCTGGGAAATGAGGGAGAGGGTGAGGGAGAAGAGAAGGAGTAGGGAGATGATTATTTTCAAAAAAAAAACTTACACTTAGACCCCCTCCTCTACTCTACCCAATAAAAATAACTCCCCACCAACAATTAAGACCCAACTCTCTACACTAGCACAACTAACCAATTAAATGCTAGGCACGGAAATATTATGACACATAAAATGCACACATAAATATTTAAATAAATAAATAATTAAATAAATAATTAAGCAATTAAATAAATAAAAAGTCATTTATTACTAAGGAAATAGAGATGGGTTTTCGGGTCGTGACAGGTGTACTCCAACTCTTCAATTATGGCAAACCAGCAAAAGGAAGCAAAATCAGTAGACCAGAATTCAACATTCCGATCAACTTACTACTCAAGTTGCCGATGACACAAATAATCAGCAAGGACAATCTGAACCTTACTGACAGTCAGGTTTTGTTGTTCTATCTCCATATCAACTTACTGATTGTCTTTGTCCTTTCTGTACTATCTTATCAGAAAGTTGTTAAACTGCTCTGTCATGATTACTGCGCCGTCTGACACATAGATAGTTTTAGCTATACTTTGTCCCTACTTGCTTTTTGCAGGTAACCGGTTGAGACAAAGAGGTCTTTACCCATCAGACTTTTCTAAGCATGCTTATACTCCATATCTTTGCCATTAATGCTGAAGATACCGCATTTAATGCTCCTCAACTACCCAGCTGAATATTCAAATTGCAAGCCTTCTTTTACAAGACTCAAGACATTCACTCCTCTTATAAATAGAGAGGACTTAGAGCATTGAAGACGGTTGGTGAAAATAGAGCATTAAAGAGAGTTGAATGTTTTAGAGTATTCATTGAAGCTCAAACATTCTGTCCAGATAATCATTAGATCATTTAATAGGACATACACTAGTGCACCAACTCAACAACAATGTTAGTATTCCCGAACTAGATCATTTAAGGAATACGTTTTTTGAGTTATTCACACACCCACCTGAGTGAGATAAGTTCTATTGGACTTGCTGCTCAAAAACACTTGGTCAGATTTGTATTATGATCCATTAGTGATCTCTAGAATTTAGTCTTTATTTCCCGCAAAGCCGTACTTGTAATTGACTAGAGATATCTAATAGAACTCTTAACCCAAATCCAAGTTCTGACCAAACTTGGTAGAGGACGTAGCAGTATTTACACTGTGAACCTCTCCAAATCATTGTGTCCCTGTTGTTTACTTTATCCTTGCCGGTTGGAACTCTATTACCGGCAGATCGTATATGTTTGTACTGATTCATTGTAATTTCCATTGACCAATCTCTTGAAACTGCATTGAACTTTTAGAAATCATTTTGTTTTAAACCAAGCTCTCAAAACCTTTTTCATACTGATTTAGTGTGAGTTAAAACCAAGTCATATCTTGTCCGCTGCGCTTACTGATAATAGTTTGCAAACTGATAAGTGACTTTGCTTCTAAAGTGTTTCCTTGAAAAAGTTTTAAAAAAGGCAATTCACCCCACCCCCCACCCCCCCTCTAGCCTATTTTCCTACCAATTGGGCCTAACAATTGGTATCAGAGCTTGGAATTTTGAAAGAAATTTCCAAGCTTTGCAGCTTGTTTGCCGATACCATGGCAGGAAAAATCATGCAGTCATTCAACATCACTACCATCCCGTTGTTAAATGTCAATGAGTTTGGTGTCTGGAAATCTCGTATGATAAAGTATATGAACTCAATCGATGATCGGTTGATGAAGGTCATAGAAGGTGGGCCAATAATTCCTTTAAAAGTCTAAACCACCTATAGACCTATTCCCTCCACTCCACTGACACAACATGTTGATCGTGACACTAAACACGAAACCTATGTTCAGATTGAAGAAACTTTGGTTGAGAAACCAAGAGAGGAATGGACTGATGACGACAAACTTTCAGCTACCCTAGATGGAAAAGCATGCCACATTATCTTTTGTGGTTTGGACGACAAGCAATATAAACTCATTAACTTGTTCTCCACGGCTCAAGAATGCTGGAACAAGCTCCTTGCATACTTTGAAGGTGATGAGCAGGCGAAGGAAAACAGACTCTATGATTGTATTGCTGAGTTTGATTCCTTCAAGAAACTAGATGGTGAATCACTAAGGAGTGCCTACGACAGATTCTGCGAGGTAAGTAATTTATGTGCTTCATTAGGTAAGGTTTATACCATGAAAGACCTGAATATTCGTTTTCTAAGTTCTTTGGTAAATGAGTATCATACCAAGGTCACCACTGTTAGAGAAGTGAGAGACTTGAACAAGACTTCTATTCAGAATCTTGTGTCTAGTCTATTTCTGTATAAGAGAGAACAGCAAAAACTGAACGTTCTCGATAAAAATTTCAAAAACTTGTCTCTATCAGCTCAGTCACAAATATCCTTCCCTTCAAACAAATTTCCTCCTGTAGATCCCCATCCAACACCCTACTATTCCAAAACCCCAGAAACAACCTCAGAGCAACCTATGGAAGAAGACGAATTTGCCGCCTTCGCTAGGAACTACAAAAGGTTTAAAGACTTCAAAAGGATGCAGAAAGGAAGCTACCAGCAACCAAAACCATTCACACCAGCATTTCAAAAACCAGCAAGTTGTCACAAACCCTCAATGAGCGCTACCAACAGAAAGAACAACAAAGGTGATCTTGTCTGCCTCAACTGCAGAAAACCTAGTCACTTTGCTTCCAAATGTCCCCAACCAAAATATGAGTATGTGAGGAAGTCATTCAGCAAGAGACATCCTAAGTCTCGAAGCTTTGTTGCCGATGAAAGCGCAGAAAAGGCCTTGCTGGTTTGGTGTGAAACTGACTCAGACGAAGATGCCGATGAAGATGAAGATGCCGATGTAAGCTTCGTTGCTCTAGACCTGGAAGATGCCAATTTATCATCATTGCCGACTCCAGTCTACCGAGATCCATCTCCTCCAAGAACTCCAGTCAGAGAAGAAGCTACTGGAAGACCTCAACCTCACTTCAAAGAGATTAGTGTCAAAGCAGAGAACCCAAATGGATACAGAGTTCACCAAGTGGGAACATCACTCTATGGTCAGTGTAACTCTATACAATTCACTGCCATCAAACCTAAACCCCTACCGATGACCTGAAAATTCTCATTCACTGAACATCTAAGCATTGCCAAAAGCTTATCTAACCCATCTCTTCTCTACCTGACTTTTCTCCCAAACCTATTCCCTCTGCCACCAAAATTTCAGCTGATCCTTTTCCTAAAATATCTAAAGCTGAAATGGTATAGACAATGGATGAACTTTTTATTGATCATGAGAAGCTGAGTAGCGTTCATAAAGTGATGGCTGCTGATTTCAATAGAATTTTGTAGAGAATGACTTGCTTGTGTCTGAACTTATGGTTCTCAAAGGACATGAGCTTGAGTCTGTTCTTCTAAAGAAAGAAAACCTGGATCTCAAAATCTAAGTAGCAGTATTGAGAGCTCAGATCGAAGATCTTGTGAAAAGAAACAATCATCTAACCATGAAGTTTGATTCTTACGCAAAATCTAGAGCTGCTATTGAAACAATCCTTCAGACCCAAATGTCATCTAAGGACCAATCTGGGTTAGGTTTTGTTACCAGCAGCAGTAGCTCTACTGAAACTTGTGCGACCGAGAAAAAGGATGAGAAAGTTGAATGTAATTCTGTTAACTCAGTGCATGTGAATGCTAAGCCTGTAGTATACAGTGCTGTGGCGATGAAGTATCCTAAGAACCAGAACCCTAGGAAAGATAAGCACAAACAAAGTCAAGATAAGGTTGCTGATACTGAATCTGCCGATAACGGTATTCTTGGTAAATATATCAGCAGAGCAAATGCTACCAATCTAACTACTTCTGTTGCCGATGGACAAGTGCCTAACAAGGTAACTTCCAAAGGTAAACAAAATAGAAAGAAAGGTAACACTAGCACCATTAAACTTACTAAGTTTATGCTTGTTCAATCCTCTAGTTCTGCCGATGCACTGACTAAACAGAATAATGTTCTACCGACTCTACAGTCAATCAATCAAGTGAGATGTTCTAATTGTTCTGATTATGGTCACAAGGCTCATGAATGCCTCTTGAAGCACCTATCTGGATCCACGGAGGTTACATCCTTAAGTGGTGGCCAGATGTGGTTGCCAAAGAGGAACTAACCCTCGGACCCAAGAATAAGGGGGACCATAAGCATACCATTTTATTTCAGGAATGCTTCATGGCCTCAACTGGTGCAAGCAAGGATTTGTGGATTCTAGATAGTGGTTGCTCAAGACACATGACAGGATTTGCAGATCTACTTGCCGATATTTCAGAAGCATCAGGTCCCCCAGTAGTTTTCGGTGATAATGCCAAAGGAAAAATCATCGGTATTGGTACCATCAAGAGAGGTGCAGTTACTGTACAGAAGGTCTCTCTAGTAGATGGCTTGAAACACAACCTTCTATCTAAATCACAATTATGTGATAAAGGGATGCAATCTGTATTTACTACTTCCAGTTGCTACGTGAAAGACATTGCTTCGAATGAAACCCGTCTCACTGGCAAAAGAAAAGGTAACATTTATGCAGTAGACTTAAGTGCTATTACTGGTGTTGCTAATGTTTGTTTTGTAGCTAAGAATATCAGTGAGAACTCATGGCTATGACACAAGAGACTCAGTCACTTGAACTTCAAATATCTATCCAAGCTTGCCGGTTCAAATCTGGTTACCGGTTTACCTCAAGTGTCTGCTGATCAAGGAAAGAAATACAAGGCTTGTCAACTTGGAAAACAACATAAATCATCCTTCCAAACCAAACCCTGCATGTCAACATCTAAGTGCCTCCAAATGCTACATATGGATCTATTTGTCCCCACAACTACAGCAAGTATTGGGGGAAGTAGATATACCTTGGTTGTTGTAGATGATTTCTCTAGATATACTTGGGTGGAAACTTTCAGTCACAAAGATGACACATATGCCGTTGCTACCAAGTTATTCAGACTACTACAAACCCAGAAAGAAAGCGATATCATCAGTATGAGATCAGACAATGGCACTGAATTCAAGAACAATGGTATTGCTCAGTATTGTGATGATCATGGCATAGACCACAACTTCTCAGCTACCGGCACACCACAACAAAATGGTGTCATTGAGAGAAAGAACAGAACTCTCATTGAAGCTGGTGAGACCATGATTGCTGAAGCTAGGCTGCCGAAATACTTTTAGGCTGAAGCCATCAAAACCGCCTGCTTCACTCAGAACAGATCTCTCATCAACAAATTCCATAACAAGACCCCTTATGAACTCTGGAGAGGCAGAATTCCCAACATTGGATTCTTCAAGATTTTTGGCTGCAAATGTTACGTGCTCTACAACGGTAAGGAGCACAGAGGTAAATTTGATGAGAAAGCTGATGAAGGAATCTTTGTTGGATACGCTAAACATAGTAAGGCCTTTTGAGTTTTTAATAAGAAACTTTTGAAAATTGTTGAATCTGTTCATGTAACCTTTGATGAATTTGATTTGTTAGAGTCTTACAAGGCTCCAAATAGTACTGATGCTTCTAGTGCTCATAAGATAGGTGAATCCAGTAATTCTAACCCTGCAGGTCAAGTACCAGCTGCTGATCCAGTCATTTCAGTAGAAGAACCAGCAGATACTCAGTATTTCCCATCATTGGCAGAACATGATCATACCGATAACTTTCATAATCTATTTGCCGATGCAAACTCTGCTGATCATCCTGAAGACAGATCCAGCCCTCAACCTATTTATGTTATAAAACCTAATCCTCCAAGTCTTCATCCACCTCTCACTCAAAACTCTAAATCTTCCTCTCAACCATCTGCTGACCTTGATCCTCCTCTAGAATCACTTCAACAAGAGTCAGTAAGACAAGATGTGCCGAGAGAAGTTAGACCAGTTCGTAATCATCCATTAAAAAATGTGATTGGTGATGTCTTTGGTCCCAGACTAACAAGGAACCTAAGCGAAGAATTTGATGAAAGCCTTTTCTCATCTGCTATGGTCTCCAACATAGAACCAAAGAAGACTGAAGAAGCTCTTGCTGATCCTGGCTGGGTTGAAGCCATGCAAGAGGAACTGAATCAGTTTGAAAGATGCAATGTGTGGGAGCTGGTACCAAGACCAAATTTTCAACAAGTTATTGGTACTAAGTGGGTCTATAGAAACAAGATAGATGAAGCTGGGAATATTATTAGAAACAAAGCAAGGTTAGTTGCTAAAGGCTACCGACAAGAAGAAGGGATTGACTACGATGAGACATTTGCTCCGATTGCAAGATTGGAAGCTATAAGACTTTTCTTAGCCTATGCTGCCTTCAAAGAATTCAAGCTATATCAAATGGACGTGAAAAGTGCCTTCTTGAATGGATAACTCCAAGAACTTGTTTATGTTGAACAACCACCTGGTTTTGAGGACTCAAAGAAGCCTAATCATGTCTACCGATTGAAGAAAGCTCTCTATGGCCTAAAGCAAGCTCCAAGGGCATGGTATGAAACCCTTTCTAAGTTCTTACTTAGTGATGGCTTAGGTTTCACTTGAGGTAAAATCGATACTACTTTATTTGTTGCCAAGCATAAGGGTCATTCATTGTTTGTTCAAATATATGTCGATGATATTATTTTTGGTTCTACTAATGAATCACTTTGCAAGAGATTTGAGAAACTAATGCAGAGCAAGTTCGAGATGAGTATGATGGGTGAACTAACATATTTCCTTGGACTTCAAGTCAAGCAAACAAATGAGGGAATATTCATCAGTCAAGCCAAGTACGCAAAAGAATTAATCAAGAAGTTTGGCTTCGACAATGCTCATTCTCAAAGCACACCTATAGGCATTAACATTCATTTAGATAAGGATAGGTCCAGTAAGAAGGTAGATATGACACTCTACCGAGGTATGATTGGCTCACTCCTCTATCTAACTGCCAGTAGGCCAGATATCATGTTTGCTGTTTGTGTATGTGCCAGGTTTCAAGCTGACCCTAGGGAATCTCATCTGCATGCTATAAAACGTATTATTAAATATTTATGTGGCACTGCTAACCTTGGATTATGGTATGCTAGAGATTCATCTTTTAATCTAATAGGTTATTCAGATGCTGACTTTACAGCTTGTAGGGTTACCAGAAAAAGTACAAGTGGAACATGCCAATTTCTTGGTAATCGGTTGGTATCTTGGTCCTGTAAAAAGCAAGCATCAATTTCTACTTCTACTACTGAAGCTGAGTACATAGCTGCCGGCAGTTGCTGTTCACAGATCCTTTGGATGAAGCAGCAGCTGGTTGACTATGAAGTTCCATCTCAAATTTGTCCCATCTATTGTGACAATCAATCTACCATCTCAGTTTCCAACAACCCAGTCATGCATTCCAAAACCAAGCACATAGACATCAACTATCACTTTCTGAAGGAACATGTTGAAAAGGGAAATGTTGTGATGCTCAAGGTTCATATCGATTTCCAAAGAGCAGACATACTGACAAAGCCCTTAGATCAGAAAAGATTTTAATTCCTCAGAGGTGAACTAGGTATGATTGATTATTATGATTAAAATTGTGCTGATTTTGCTACTTGTAACGTCTGCCGATTAAATCAGCAGAGCGTCAACTATCTTGCCGACAAACATTGTGCCGATAAATATCTTGCTGATCAACAACTTGCCGAATCATGTCTTGCCGATTTGTCAAAATTCAAAATTCAAATTCATCGGTAGATCTCATCCAAACGGATGAGGATTCTCTGACGCGTGACGTAAGCTTAGTCAAATCAAAGGTACAATCGGTCACACCTCCTCTCTGCCACGTGTGTGCACCGCCTTACCCAAATCGTGTCAAAGATTTATCCCAAATCCTTGTGATAAATCAGAAAGGTAACCTTTAATTTTATTATTGCCGTTTTTACCACTTCTCTCTCCTAAGTTTAACCGTCCTTTTAAACCGTCTGGTTCGTGCATTTAATGCATTGTGTGTGCACATTCTCTGAGTTATTCGCTTTAGTTAAACTCATCATTATTTCTCCTTCTCCCATGCAAACTCTTCCTATTCCCTATCTCTCTTCCATAACATATATAAGCATCACTTAAACTCTTCTTATTCTTTTCGCTCTTCTCTCTCCTGAACTCTCATTGTTGCTTGTGTTCATCATCATCTCTTCCTACCTGCTTTCAACTGAAACAACTCTATTTTTCAGTAACCACTTGATGATTTTACACTTGCATTTCAAATTTATCTTGAACTATTTGATTTCTAACTAGTGAGATTTCTTGAGTGATTTTTGCAGAAAATGACGAGCAACAAAAAGGATATCTATGGAGGCTATGTTGACTCCACCTTCTTCCACGACGCTCTAGACGGTGATTTCTTAAAGAATCTTCTGATTGGCTCTCTGCTGGACTCCTTCATCACACCAACTAGTGTTGAGTTTATTTTTTTGGGTCAATTTCAAGAGTTCTTCTCCAATGCCTCAGTTATCTCTACTCCAAATGATCCGTCTACCTTTGTCTCCATCAATTCTACAGTCGCTAGCATCTCTATCTCCATCACCCCTTCCTCTATTTCTTCTGCTTTTCCTTTTCTTGGAAATGAAGGTGTGACAAGTCTCACTGATGACAAGTCCTTGGACAAGGAATAGACCCTTATGAGGGGAGCCGGTCCTAGACTCAGTGGAGATAATCATCTCAAAGCTCATTATAGAAGAAGATTCTTTGCCCTTGCAGAGATTGTTGATAGATGATTGGTATGCCGATCTAGCTCTCACAGCCATGTAACTGACATTCAGTTTGAGGCAATAGCAGCCATTGTGTTGCAAGAAAAATTCAACTGGTGTGCCTACCTGTTTAGGGTCATTGCCATTGCTGCCGTTAAATATAAGGAGGATAGAAGGAAGAACAAGGCTCACCCTGGTAAGGGATGCCATTATATGCTGATAAGCATTATCTTGAGGAACAATTCAAACATTGTTAGAGCCTCTCCTGCTCCCCAAAGTTTTGACTTCACCAGCCTTAAGTCCTTCAAACTCTCTGATTGGAAAAGAATATCCAAGAAGGCTTCTACCGGCACAATAGTTGGTCAAACTGCTGGTTCATCAAAGAAGAAAAAGGCAAAGAGAGTGGTTAAGGTTGCTACGGTTGCCCCTGCCGGCGTGTCTACTCCTGCTCCTACCGACAGAATACTTACCGAGTCTACTCCACCAGCACCAAAGAAGAGGAAGTTGGTCAAAGCTACCAATAAAGCCCAAGTCAAGAAGTCAAAGGTCACTTCTGCCGGTGAACCTTCTGCTGTTCCCAAGCCAAAACCTGCTGATCAGGTTCAGTCTGTGCCAATTCCAGCTGCTGATCCCAGAGCCAAAATGATAAGATTTTCCCCATCTCTTCTCTCTGGTAGTTTACTGATTAAGACTGAAATTGAAGACATTTCTGATCCGGCTAAAGATCCTATTACCGATGTATCGAAGAAATCTGCCATTATAAGAAGATGCAGACCAATCAGAAACCCCACCTTTCATTCTTTTTATCGCAACCATTGGACATTCACTAATAAGGTCATGCTAAAGAATTGGGTGTTTCCCATTGATCATCTCCATCCCTTCATTCGCCGGTTGCTCCAATTCCATAAAGAAAGGACGGAATCAGTCCCTGCAGGAAAGAGTTCTGACTACGTTGATTATAAAAGTCTGAACAGGCTCACTGACTTGTACAAAGAGAAGTTTGTTCCCCTCCGGAAATTTCAGAGGTTATCAAAAACTGAGCTCAGATTAAACTTTGAGCGTTTCTTTGATTTGTTGCCGCTTCCCTGGAATCAAGTCTACCTCTTCCAAGATAGAATTCGTCAAGACTTGATGGTCCAAAGTGTTTGGGTTGCCTATGCTGATGTATTTGATCAGGAATCAAACTTCTTGGAAACTGATCCCTATCAAATGGGAAGACCAGAAGACAATGATGATCTACTGATCTACAATGACAGTGAAACCATCCCTGCTGGTCATCTTGCTGATCTATTCTTGCAGAAAGTGAAGAAAGCCACAGTTGAGTTGATACAAGAATCTGCAGCACTTCTTTCAAGGACTCCTGCTGAGCAACCAACAGTCACTCCCATTCCTTCTCCCAGTAGTTCTGTTAATGTTGCCGATTTTGTATGTGTTCATAAATATGCTGGTTAAACAATCACCTCTTCTGATTCTATCGGTGAGTATGACAAGCTGCCGATAAGTGTAGTCTTCAAAAAGCCCTCTTCTTATCAAGCTCCTACAGCTGCTGCTCCTACTTCTGTGTCATATGCTGAAGCATTTGCTGACTCAGTACTAGCCAGTGATGGCTCTGAGCGTGGTTCTGCTGATAAGTCTGTTGAACAGATTGTTGAGAAAACTTCAGACACTCAACCTGCTGATAAGACCAGCGTTACTGATGAATCTTTAGTTAATCAAGTTGAGGAAACTATGGACACTCAACCTCTGATTGTTGAAGAAGACCAACTTGCATCAATTGAGGAAACTATAGAAACTCAATCTGCTGATGAAGTTGTTGATTTGCCAATATCAGGAGGAGCTTGTGCTGATGAAGAAGTTGTTACTGATGTGTATGCTGATAGGCCAACTACCGACACTCATCCATCTGAGCCAACTACTGACACTCAGATCATTTTTGCTGATGATGCCTCTGAGAAAACTTTGGACACTCAGATTATTAAGGTCCCTATCTTTTCTACTGATGTGATCCTGGTGGAACCTACTGGTGTTAGAGAGATTGTTGAGTTAGGAAGAGGTGCCGATGCAGAGATTGCCAATCCAGATCATAATGTTGACCTTGATGCTCCGATTACTGCTGACTTGCAGTTTGAGGAATTTCAGGATGCTTTATTTACTCCTATTTCCTTTCCTTTGCTGCCTGCTCCCGAGGCCCTTGTTGCTCCTGTTGTTGCTGCTGAAGCACAACCGGTTCATGTTGCTGCAGCTGCCGCTGGAAATGAAAGCTCAGATGAAATAGATCTTGAGGACTATATAGAGCTGCCTCCAAATACTCTGCAACAAATCCCTAATCCTTTTGGTCCAAACCATTCATTTCTTCCTGGCTCGACTAGTGAACATCTTACATTTTTGCCCTGGATTAAACCAGATTTTGATAGGAGGAAAGGGAAAGCTCCCCGGGTCTCCAGGCTCAAGGTGAAAGGACCAGTTCTTGAGCCCTTACATTGCTTGCCTGGTAAGCTCAAAGTTGGTGGCGAAATTCACTTACCTGGTCCCTCTCCCAAGGAAGTCTACATCACCACAAATGGTTGGATGAGGAGGTGCATGATGATAAATGAAGAACTCCATGACATACTTGAATATCGAGCTACTGATCCTCGAGGTCTTCTGTACTTGGTTAAATCTGTTGCTCTTGCACTGACTATGCCGATGTTTCACCCTCGACAACGTGCCGATCATTTGGTCTATACCTCAAGGCTAATGAATGCCGGGTTGATGACCATGATTCTTGAGGTTCGTGCTTACTTGAACTTCATTTTGGCTATCTTTCTTTCACTAGAAGACAATGGTTTGTTCCATCTGCCAGCTGAACGAGCAGTTATTATTCATCCTTAATTTCCTTTGCCGATCATCCGTGCCGATGTAGTTACTGCCGATCTTGTTGCTTCCACCTCTGTTTTTGCTGAGTTCCTTCTTGCCGATAGATATGCTGCTGATGCTTCTTTCCTTCAACAAGTCTTGCCTCAGCCGTCTTCTCCATTTCCGGTGCCAGCTTCTCCATTACTTATCGTTCTATCTTACGATGATGAGTTGTTTGTGCCCACTCCTGATGGTCTTATAGAAGATGTCGAACTAATAAATGAGGATTTTATTCCTTCCTTTCTGATGCATTCTTCTCTTGGTCTTTCAAAGCCCGTGGTACTGAATAGTATGTATGAATACTTCAGTCACCTTAAAGGGGATGCTGAAGATCTGCAAGTGCCTGTTACTCGTGCCGATCTGGGTGATACTGGCCTATTCCTCCGTGACAAATTGAACCATATCCATGAGGATCTTTCGGACAAAATCCTTAAGTCCAATCAGGAGGAGGAAGACAAGAGAATCCAAGACTTAAAGGAACTTCTGGAAGACAGGGAATCAAGGCTGATTGCCTTATCAGAAAGTTTGGGAAGCATGCATTCTATTCAACAGCAACTAGTTGATGAAGAGAGATTGCAGATCAGAGACCTAGAAAGAACTGAAAAAGAGGTATCTGTAACCAAGTCTGCTCTTACTGATGCTCAATTGAAGATTGCCGCTCTTGGCCAACAACCAGATGCTGACTGAGAGACTACAAAGTGCTCAGGGGAGACAGAAAAGAAAAGCTGATAAAGAAGAAGCCAGAGCCAAGAAAAAGGCCAAGCGTACTGGATCTACATCAAAGGCTGCTGATCAACAAGAAGACCCTCCCGTGTCTTAAGTCAATATAGCCAATGATATAGATATCCTGCTGATCTTCAAAGATATATCCAACAAATTATTGGCTAACATTTATTTGTGTGTTTGCTTATTTTTTGTGTTATGTTCTTATAATATATCTGCTGCTATTCATGCTAACTTTGTTTTGCAGATTATTATTCCTCTGCTGACCATTGAATTAACAATCCATTTTCTTTTCCTATTTTTTTTCTGTATTTTCATTTTCTTTACTTTTCTAAGACATCTAGTGTGTGACTTGGCTTAGGGAATGATAATAAATAGAAATTCCTTATATATTCTTTTACTAAGCTAAGATAGATGTTCTTGGATAGGGGATTGGACTTAAGCAATTAGGAGGAGATTGATGTTCAAATATATGTTTAGGACATAGAATTGCTTAATCCCAATCATAGTTATCACTTAGGATCCCCCAATTTTATTAGAACCTTTGTAAGGTACCCTTAGGATTCTTTGTGACCATGCACAGGTGTACTCCAACTCTTCAATCATGGAAAACCAGCAAAAGGAAGCAAAATCAGCAGACCAGAATTCAACATGCCGATCAACTTACTAGTCAAGTTGCCGATGACACAAATAATCAGCAAGGACAATCTGAACCTTACTGACAGTTAGGTTTTGTTGTTCTATCTCAATGTCAACTTACTGATTGTCTTTGTCCTTTCTGTACTATCTTATCAGAAAGTTGTTAAACTGCTCTGTCATGATTACTGCGCCGTCTGACACATAGCTAGTTTTAGCTATACTTTGTCCCTACTTGCTTTTTGCAGGTAACCGGTTGAGACAAAGAGGTCTTTACCCATCAGACTTTTCCAAGCATGCTTGTACTCCATATCTTTGCCATTAATGCTGAAGATACCGCATTTAATGCTCCTCAACTACCCAGTTGGATATTCAAATTGCAAGCCTTCTTCTACAAGACTCAAGATATTCACTCCTCTTATAAATAGAGGACTTAGAGTATTGAAGACGGTTGGTGAAAATAGAGCATTAAAGAGAGTTGAATGTTTTAGAGTATTCATTGAAGCTCAAACATTCTGTCCAGATAATCTTTAGATCATTTAATAGGACATACACTTGTGCACCAACTCAACAACAATGTTAGTATTCCCGAACTAGATCATTTAAGTAATACGTTGTTTGAGTTATTCACATACCCACCTGAGTGAGATAAGTTCTATTGGACTTGCTGCTCAAAAACACTTGGTTAGATTTGTATTATGATCCATTAGTGATCTCTAGAATTTAGTCTTTGTTTCTGGCAAAGCCGTGCTTATAATAGACTAGAGATATCTAATAGAACTCTTAACCCAAATCTAAGTTCTGACCAAACTTGGTAGAGGACGTAGCAGTATTTACACTGTGAACCTCTCCAAATCATTGTGTCCCTGTTGTTTACTTTATCCTTGCCGGTTGGAACTCTATCACCGGCAGATCATATATGTTTGTACTGATTCATTATAATTTCCATTGACCAATCTCTTGAAACTGCATTGAACTTT
Organism: Campanula takesimana; assembly: GCA_026119855.1. NCBI lineage: Eukaryota > Viridiplantae > Streptophyta > Magnoliopsida > Asterales > Campanulaceae > Campanula > Campanula takesimana. The sequence goes on from JAOWBW010000152.1 coordinate 1,714,676, forward strand.
TAGAAATCACTTTGTGTTAAACCAAGCTCTCAAAACCTTTTTCATACTGATTTAGTGTGAGTTAAACCAAGTCATATCTTCTCCGCTGCGCTTACTGATTATAGTTTGCAAACTGATAAGTGACTTTGCTTCTAAAGTGTTTCCTTGAAAAAGTTTTTAAAAAGGCTATTCACCCCCCCCCCCTCTAGCCTATTTTCCTACCAATTGGGCCTAACAACCACGCCCTTATGTGCAAAACTGGTAATCATCCAACATTAACAATACTCAGTGGATGATTTGTGCTGCGATCTACCTTGGCAAGCAGCTGGATTGGGGTCAGGTGATTTATGATGTCTTGGTGGCTAACATCCTCTCTTATAAAGATGCGGAAGAGGAAGGCGAAACCAAATACCTCACCAACAGAAGGCTGATATCCTACATGATGCGGCACACCAAGAGAATCAAGGAGGAGTTTGAGAAGAACAAGAAGTATAAGGTGCTGTAAGAGCCCGCGCTCGAACTTATTCGCGCTCGCTTCCTCGCAATGGTTTCCCTACCCGAGTTTTGAAAATAGAGTCGCCACCTCATTTTATTTTGGAAAATAGAGATAAAACCTTTGTTTTGAAAAAGTGGGCTCGGGGGCTATGTTACGAGAAGAGAAGGTGTTAAGCACTCCACTCGCCCTTACGGTCTCTATGCATGCTTCCGCCTACGCTTCATTTTTAATGCATTTTTGAGAATGCCTTTTTATTGTCCTAACTAAAAAATGTGTGTATTTATTTACAAGGAGTCTCCTAATCTAGGTCGATTCAATTTAAGTCACGACCGGGAATCAGTTTGGGTGGATTTCCCGATCGGTTTTCGAAAAGGATTTTGAACACATTTAGAAAAGAAAACATACAATGGGGGAGGGGATTATGTACATTTGGGGATTTATACAAATATATATAATGGGAGACAAATCCCATAATCAAATAAATGTCCATGCTCGGGGTTGTTTGTCGGTTTTAGCGTCATTGTTCGTCCCAAGCCGAGGTACCTGTCCTAAAATTATCCAAGTCCAGAACTAAAAGATGGGATTTACTCCAAGAACGTTAAGGAACCTTTGTGTGTTTTTATGGATTTTTTGGATTAATTTTTAGACCCCAAACACAAGCAAGAAAATCATTCACAAAATCTGCCAAGAAAAGATTCACAGCAAACATAGCACGTTGGTCACCCATTTTACCCCATTTAACTCATGAATCTGACAAAACACCAAGAACCAAAATTGAATCTAACATATCAAAAATTAATTACCCAAAGTTTCAAGTTCATAAAATGAGTTTAGATGCCCCAAAAGGTTTCTGACATTTTGGTGTCAGAAACTGGAAATACAGATTCTGCGCTTTGAAGGTTGAAACAAAAGAGAAAAAAAGATACTTATTTAGCTCTTAAAAATATTTAAAAAATACATGCATCTTCCTGAGCTCATTAATAATAAAATTAATTTTTTGAATTTTACCCAAAAACCAGGTTTTCACTGAGTTTAAAGCTCAAGAACAGAACAAGGTACAGAGAAGAAAAGGCAGGACAGCACATCTGTAACCCAAAACTAGGCATGAAAATATAACCTACACATGGAATATGGGCATGAAACTTTATGAGCATGAACTAAAACAATAAGGAACAACTTTTGTGTTTTGACCCAAACCCAGAAACCATTTTAAGATGAATTTTTAAGAGCATGCAAATCATGATTCTGAGCAGAGTATAGAAACTGGTTGCATGAGTCATAAAGATGGATCTCAAAACACGACCAAAACTCCAAACCAAGCCATGAAACTCAAGGAATTTATCATTTATCATGTTAAGAACATTATCCAAGAATCACTTTCCAAAAAGAGTCAATCATAGCATGCATGTTCATGAAAATGTCCAAGAGGGCCAGATTTGCAACTTTTGAGAAAAAGATGAGGTTCATGCATGAAACACTTAGATCAAAGCCAAGGAATGAACATGAGATAACCAAGAACCCATATAATCATGATGAACTTCAGATAATAGCATCAACACCACCATTTACATAACCATATTACAAGCTTTTACATGAAGTTTTTGAGAAATATGGGAGTCTAGCCAACTTGTGGCTAGACCCCTTTACAAAACCACCAAATCACTTACATTTTGAAGGTTTAAAGGGTTACAAAGAATTTACCTAGTTAAAATGAAGAGAGTGATTCGTTTGTCTTGCCAAGGGAAGACTTGTTTTGCTTTGATTTTGAAGGTTTGAAGGTTTGCTTTGAGTTTGAAGAAGTTTTGTAGTTGTTTTTGGTGTTTTGATGGTGGTGTAGTGGTGGTTGTATGGTGGAGTAAGGGTGGAGTTGTGGTGGAGTGTCTTTTGGTAGAGTGAAGGATAAAGAGAGTAGTAACTAAGAAAAAGAGTAGTGTAAAAACTAAAAACTCCCCCTCTTTTTGATCAAGAGAGAGAGGTATATGGGGGGTGGTAGGAGGTTCTTTTTGTGACCAAAATACCCTTTAGTGGAGGGTATAGGAGGGTGACTAACCCATTGCTTTGGGGTGAAGGTGGTAGTGGAGCACATGGCCTCCATCATGAGAAAACCCAAGAAAGAAGAAAGCTGGTGGAAGACTGAAGGAAGCAGCCGTACGGGAGCCATAGAGCCGTACGGCTGCTGTTGAATATGCTGAGTCAACCTTTTCCTCCACGTGTCGTTTTCTGATTGGTCCAACAATGTTGACTCATTCCACAGCAAAGAGCCACGTCTTGATGATCATTCAATGTGGTTTTGCATTATTTCCGGCTCCATTTTCTCATTCCGTAATGACTCGAACTACTCCGGTGTGCCCGTAACGGTAGTCCGGTTGTCCGTGCTTCCAACATGAAAGTTGTTTGTCGTAATTTTCTGGTCATAATGGTATATCTGAAATATGTTAATAAGTAAGGGATAACATAATATAATTTTAAATGTAAAGGATGGCCGGTAAAAGGCTTTCTAGGGGTACGAGGCCCGCCGTAGGGTCCCGACGCTCGATTTTTAGAGAATACGCCTATTTACTCAGTTTTGAGTCCTGATCACAATCTGGGACTTGGTTTTTCCATCCGATGCACCGATAAGACGGTCGGTAGCCCTAAACCACCCTATCGAGGGTTTTAGGTCAATTATAGGGTTTAGACCAGTCGCAGGGTTGGTTTAATGGGTGCGAGATCAGGGTTTCTACAAGTGCCTATTCCATCCACAAAGGACTTCTGTCGCAAGTCCATGAGAGCAGACTACCGCAACAACTTCGGCGATGACATGTAAAGGTCATACCTTCTCAGAGATCCTGTTGAGGAGTATGTACCACCAAAGTTCACAAAGCGCGGTCTGGCCAATTTGGGTGATAAGATAATGTCTGATGAAGAGGCTGCCGCATTTGAGCAGGAACGATTGCAAGCTGCCGCACTGAAGGAACGGACTAAGGGTAAAGATGTTACAATTCCCTCCATTCCTACTTCTGTCAAAGGCAAAGAAAAGGTTGTGTTAGTTGAAAAGGTTTTGAAGAAATCTAAACCAACTTCTGAAGGAATCAAGATTGCCGCTCCAAAGGTCCCTGCCGCACAAATGAAGCCTACCGCATCAAAACCCTCCAAACCCAAATCCACTCCTACCGCACCCTCCTTATCTCCCACTCCATCTCCTGAATCCCTACCCAAAGCAAAAACAATCCTAGTCTCTTTATACCGTACCTTCCAAACCTTCCGTTCCCTCCAAACCTACCGTATCATCCGCTTCCAAATCCAAACCTTTTCTCTCCTCCAGATACTCATCAGGTCAGGGGGAGAAACCTGTTGAGCAACCCCTCAAGAAGCGATCTCATACTCCCAACCCTGTTAAGATCACCAAATAGGCCAAAGTATCCAAACAACCATCTCCTGAGGACAATTCACATGTTTTTGACTCAGATGAAGATATTACGGTTGCTCCTCCCAAACTCTCTAAATTTTTTGTTTTGGATGCTCAACTTGAAGATGTTGAAGAAGTTTGTACTGATGAGGTCGAAGAGGCTGATTCTAGTGAGAAGTCTGAAGAAGATGTTGTTAAAAGTTCTGATGATGAAGTTGCCGCTGTAAAGATCCTCCCCCCCTCGGATATGGTGAACGCGGGCTCGCCCAAAAGGAAGAAAAGCCAAACACGTGAACTAAACAAATTTAACGGAGTCGCCACATTTGTTAACTTTTAACCCAACAAATGAAAATGGTTAGAGATTTCAGAGTTCGGAGGTCAGGTTACGACTTGGGAAGAGTTTTACGTCACCCAAGTCGCCTCGGACAAAGCCGAGTCTCCTTTATGTTTGTTAACGAAAACTGCGTGTGTGTGTGTGTTTTTAACGGAAAAACTGTAGTTTTAACTGGTTATTGATTTTAATAGAGGAAAAAAGTTTTATTTGCATAAATATTGACAAAACAAGACAGAAAGGAAAAAAAGTCCCTCTGACCCAACTTAGCCATACGGCTAGGAGGGGTCTTCCCGGGGATTTTACAGTTTGTCCAAAAATTGTCCAGTTTCAGGCAGAAACAGAGTATTCTGCTAAAACTGGACTGATCGTTTATTTTCAGTTTGAATGTTAACCAAAAAACTTTGATTAAAATCATTCCTATGCACATTAATCACCAAATGACCCTCAATACATGGATTTTTAGTGTGACTAAGGCGATCATTGGAGAAAATTGAAAAAGGTGATGAAAATGGCCTTTGAGCCAAGATAACCATTTTGATGAGTAAAGATGTAAACTTTATCATCAAAAATGGTATCTTTAACAAGATTAAACCTTTAGGGACAACAAAATGACATAAAGATTGAATCTTTATGACCCAAATGTGGGATTTAAGGCTAAATCAAGGTTGGGATGATAAAGATTGGAACTTTATCACCCAACATGATCATCATGGCCAAACATGAACATTATTAGCATAAAGATACATGCTTTCACCATAAAAATGGATCATTAAGCTATTTAAAGACAATAAACTAACAAATCATGGTCTCCCTTAGGTTTTAACCCTTGATCACATACAAGAATATGAGGGCACCTTGGATCATCCCATGATTTGGTTCCAGGATATGAATAACAAGAATAAAAGGTGCTTGAAGGACAAGACTTGCAATGTAAGTAAATGCTTGACAAGGACAAGGCTTTTAAATGCAAATAAGCAAGTAATATGAACAATAACAAAGAGTTTTGAGATGGAGAGAAGATGGGGAGAAGGAGGCTTCACCTATGGTGGGGTTCTTGCCTATCTTCCTCTCTTTTCATACAATTTATATGGTGGTTTTCTCTCAGTTTTCGATTCTGCAGAGTTTCTACTCTTTAATCACTATTTCTCCCCACCTAAAATGATCAGCAAGGGTCTCAATTTATAGGGACTGAGGGTGCCTAAACCAGCCATACGGCTAGGCCCCTCCCGCGTCCAAACCATCCGTACGGCTCAGCCTGGCGAGCTTCTAGATTTTTCCAATTTTAATCCCAGAGCAGTCCTGGGTTTTTAGGTTTATCCTAGTGAGGTCCTAGTTCATCAGTTTATCCCTGGATGATCCTAAGATTACCTCTAAGGTTGGTTGGTTTCAGATTGGGGTACTTACAGAGCCCCTCGGCAATGTCACTTTAGGAAAGCGGGGTTGTCGATAAAATAAGCATCCCAATCTGATGGGAGGACGGCTTGACTGATTTGGTTACATGGCTGGACCTAGTGGTATAGGATTCCTACGTATCCCATTTTTGGGGAATCAAGCCTAACGTAGTTCGGAGAAAGAGTGGGGAAGTTTTTCAAGGTTACGCATACCTAGGGGCGAGGTGGATATCAATCATCCTTTCCTGGGGGATAAACATGACTCTCGGTGAGTTAGAGGTGGGACATAGTCAACTAGGCTCTATAGAGAGGGTTGACTTTCACAAGGAAGCATGACTCTTGGCGAGGCAGAGGCGGGACATGGTCAACTAGGCTCTATGAATAGGGTTGACTTTCACAAGGAAGCATGACTCTTGGCGAGGCAGAGGTGGGACATGGTCAACTTGGATTTATAGAGAAGGTTGACTTTCATAAGGAAGTGTGACTCTTAGCGAGGCAGAGGCGGGACATGGTCAACTTGGCTCTATGGAGGGGGTTGACTTTCATAAGGAAGCGTGACTCTTGGCGAGGCAGAGGCGGGACATGGTCAACTTGGCTCTATGGAGAGGGTTGACTTACATAAGGAAGCATGACTCTTGGCGAGGCAGAGGCGGGACATGGTCAACTTGGCTCTATGGAGAGGGTTGACTTTCATAAGGAAGTATGACTCTTGGCGAGGCAGAGGCGGGACATGGTCAACTTGGCTCTATGGGAGATGGTTGACTTACACAAGGAAGTGTGACTCTTGGTGAGGTAGAGGCGGGACATGGTCAACTTGGCTCTATAGAGAGGGTTGGGTTGACTTACCGGGACATGTCAACTTGGCTCTATTAGAGAGGGTTGACTTACAAGGATGGCCTTACGTCATTTTGGACTGCCGGGGATAAGGACCTCAACCTATAATGACTATTCTAAGTCAAGGCTTGGTCAACTCCATCTTTGGGGAGTTTGAGGGAAAAACTGGTCTTACGCCGACTAAGGACTTCCGGGACAAAGGCTTTCAACCTATAATGACTATTCTGAGTCAAGGTTTGACTTGGGTAAACTCCATCTTTGGGGAGTTTGACGGGAAACTGGTCTTATGTCCGCTAAGGACTGCCGGGACAAAGGCTTCAACCTATAATGACTATTCTGAGTCAAGATTTGACTTGGGTCAACTCCATCTTTGGGGAGTTGACGGGAAAACTGATCTTAATGTCCGACAAGGACTGCCGGGACAAAGGCTTCAACCTATAATGACTATTCTGAGTCAAGGTTTGACTTGGGTCAACTCCATCTTTAGGGAGTCTGACTGGAAAACTGGGTCTTATGTCCGACTAAGGACTGCCGGGATAAAGCTTCAACCTATAATGACTATTATGAGTCAAGGTTTGACTTGGGTCAACTCCATCTTTGGGGATTTTGACGGGAAAACGGGTCTTATTTCCGACTAAGGACTACCGGGACAAAGGCTTCAACCTATAATGACTATTCTGAGTCAAGGTTTGACTTGGGTCAACTCCATCTTTGGGGAGTTTGAGGGAAAACTGGTCTTATGTCCGACTAAGGACTGCCGGGACAAAGGATTCAACCTATAATAACTATTATGAGTCAAGGTTTGACTTGGGTCAACTCCATCTTTGGGGAGTTTGATGGGAAAACTGGTCTTATGTCCGACTAAAGACTGATGGGACAAAGGTTTCAACCTATAATGACTATTCTGAGTCAAGGTTCGGCTTGGTCAACACTACTCTACGGGATGGTTGACACATTTTCTTGACACCGGAGAAGATCCTAGGGCCAACCGTTAAGACACATTGTGGACGAAAGAGCCCCAAAATTTTGGGAAAATTATTTTGAGAGGAGATCAAAAGCATTTTGCTTGAAACATGGTCTTTGATAAATAATACCAACAGGGCAAATTTTGGGAATGCTTATTCCTAAAGGCAAGTCTTTTAACAAAGCATTTTAGTCAAATTTTTGATTTTAACTTAACCGTGAGGTTTTTCATGCATAAAGTCCTTTAGATTTTGTCCATTCGTTGAGAAGTAACTGATGGTAGGAAATCTGCTTGTCACTGTTGTGGGGATAGCCCCAATGTCATCTTTGTCATTGATGTCAGGGTAGCCCCATGTCCTTGTTGCCGTTGATGTGGAGGTAGCCACATGTCCTTGTTGCCGTTGATGTGGAGGTAGCCCCAATGTCGTCCTTTGACTTTTGATGTTGACGCGGACCCGTTGTCGTCTCACGGCCTTTGATGACGTTAGGAACCCATCCCTTTTTTCATGACGCACCTTTTCTTTTGCCTAGGTGTTGTTCAAATAGATTCCTAGATCATAGAATTACTTAATCCCAATCATGTTTGCACTTAGGATCCCCCAATTTTTATTAGAACCTTTTTAGGTACCCTTAGGATTCTTTGTGACCTGCACAGGCGTTTTACATCTCTTCATACAAGGCAAACCAGCAAGAGGAAGCTAATCAGAAGACCAGTAAACAAGTTGCCGATCAACTCTATTCTCAACATGGAACAAGTTGCCGATCAACTTGCTAATCAAGTTGCCGATCAACTTACTAAAGAAGTTGCCGATCAACTCCATTTCCAACTTGCCGATAAGAAAGACAGTCTGTACTGTCAGTCAGTACATCGTTACATCTTCCATCTTAAAGTCAACCTTGCTGATTGTCCTGTCCTTTTATACTGTTTTATCAAAAAGTAGTTTACCTGCTCTGTAATGATTGCTGCGCCGTCTGACACATAGCTACTTTTAGCTATACTCTGTCTCTACTTGCTTTTGCAGGTAACCGGTTGAGACAAAGGGGTCTTTACCCATAAGACTTTTCAGGCATGCGTATCTTCGCCATTAATGCCAAGGATACTGCATTAAATGCTCCTCACCTACCCAGCTGGAAATTCAAATTTTATCCTTCTTCTACAAGACTCAAGACATTCACTCCTCTTATAAATAGAGGACTCTGTGTATTAAAGAAGGTTGGTGATTTTAGTGCATGAAGAGAGTTGGTTGTTTGCAGCATTCATTGAAGCTCAAACATTCCGTGTCCAGATAATCATTAGATCATTTAATAGGACATACACTTGTGCACAAACTTAACAACATTGTTAGTATTCCCGAACTAGATCATTTTAAGGAATACGTTGTTTGAGTCATTCACACACCCACCTGAGTGAGATAAATTCTTTTGAACTTGCCGCTCAAATACACTTGGTCAGATATTTGTTTTACGATTCATTAACTATCTCTAGAATTTAGTCTTTGTATCCGGCAAAGCCGTGCTTGTAATAGACTAGGGATATTTAATAGTGCTCTTAACCCAAATCCAAGTTCTGACCAAACTTGGTAGAGGACGTAGCAGTATTTACACTGTGAACCTCTCCAAATACTTGTGTCCCCTGTTATTTACATTCTCCCTGTCGGTTGGAACTCTATCACCGGAAGATCGCATTGTTCTTGCTGATTCATCATTATTTCCTTTGACCAATCTCTTGAAACTGCATTGAACTTTTAGAAACACCTTTGTGTTTAAACCAAGCTCTCAAAACCCTTTTATATACTGATTTTGTGTGAGTTAAAACAAGTCATATCTTCTCTGCTGCGCTTACTGATTATAGTTTGCAAACTGATAAGTGACTTTGCATTTAAAAGTGTTTCTTTGTAAAAGTTTTAAAAAGGCTATTCACCCCCCCCCCTCTAGCCTATTTTCCTACCATTGGGCCTAATAATTGGTATCAGAGCTTGGAATTTTGAAAGAAATTTCCAAGCTTTGCAGCTTGTATTGCCGATACCATGGCAGGAAAAATCATGCAGTCATTTAACATCACTACCATACCGTTGTTAAATGTCAACGAGTTTGGTGTCTGGAAATCTCGTATGATAAAGTATATGAACTCAATCGATGATCGGTTGATGAAGGTCATAGAAGGTGGTCCAATCATTCCTTTAAAAGTCTCAACCACCTATAGACCTATTCCCTTCACTTCGCTGACACAACATGCTGATCGTGACACTGAACAAGAAACCCATGTTCAGATTGAAGAAACCTTGGTCGAGAAACCAAGAGAGGAATGGACTGAGGACGACAAACTTTCATCTGCCCTAGATGGAAAAGCATGCCACATTATCTCTTGCGGTTTGGACGACAAGCAATATAAACTCATTGACTTGTGCTCCACGGCTCAAGAATGCTGGAACAAGCTCCTTGCATACTTTGAAGGTGATGAGCTGGTAAAGGACAACAGACTCTACGATTGTATTGTTGAGTTTGAATCCTTCAAGAAACAAGATGGTGAATCACTAAGGAGTGCCTACGACAGATTCTGCGAGGTAAGTAATTTATGTGCTTCATTAGGAAAGGTGTATACTATGAAAGACCTGAATATTCGTTTTCTAAGTTCTTCGGGAAATGAGTATCATACCAAGGTCACCGCTGTTAGAGAAGTGAGAGACTTGAACAAGACTTCTATTCAGAATCTTGTGTCTAGTCTATTTCTGTATGAGAGAGAACTGCAAAAACTTAACGTTCTCGATAAAAATTTCAAAAACTTGTCTCTATCAGCTCAGTCACAGATATCCTTCCCTTCAAACAAATTCCCTCCTATAGATCCCCATCCAATACCCTGCAGTTCCAAAACCCCTGAAACTACCTCAGAACAGCCTATGGAAGAAGACGAATTTGCCGCCTTCGCTAGGAACTACAAAAGGTTTAAAGACTTCAAAAGGATGCAGAAAGGAAGCTACCAGCAACCAAAATCATTCACACCAACATTTCAAAAACCAGCAAGTTACAACAAACCCTCAACAAGTGCTACCGACGGAAAGAACAACAAAGGTGATCTTGTTTGCTTCAACTGCAAAAAACCTGGTCACTTTGCTTCTAAATGTCCTCAACCAATGAGTATTTGAGGAAGTCATTCAACAAGAGACATCCCAAGTTTCGAAGCTTTGTTGCCGATGAAAGCACAGAAAAGGCCTTACCGGTTTGGTGTGAAACTGACTCAGATGAAGATGCCGATGAAGATGAAGATGCCGATATAAGCTTTGTCGCCCTAGACATGGAAGATGCCGATACATCCATATTGCCGGCTCCAGTCTACCGAGATCCATCTCCTCCAAGATCTCCAGTCAGAGACGAAACTACTGGAAGACCTCAACCACACTTCTAAGAGATTAGTGTCAAAGCAGAGAACCCAAATGGATACAGAGTTCACCAAGTGGGAACCTCTCTCTATAGTCAGTGTAACTCTATTCAATTCACTGCCATCAAACCTAAACCCTTACCAATGACCAGAAAATTCTCATTCACCGAGCATCCTAGCATTGCTAAAAGCTTATCTAAACCCATCTCTTCTCTACCTGACTTCTCTCCCAAACCTATTCCCTCTGCCACCAAAATTTTAGCTGACCCCTTTCCTGAAATATCCAAAGCTGAAATGGTAGAGACAATGGATGAACTTTTTATTGATCATGAGAAGCTGAGTAGCGTTCATAAAGTAATGGCTGCTGATTTCAATAGAATTTCTGCAGAGAATGACTTGCTTGTGTCTGAACTTAAGGTTCTCAAAGGACATGAGCTTGAGTCTGTTCTTCTAAAGAAAGAAAACCTGGATCTCAAAAGCCAAGTAGCAGTATTGAGAGCTCAGATCGAAGATCTTGTGAAAAGAAACAATCATCTCTCAAGGATTGTTGATTCTTACACAAAACCTAGAGTTGCTGTTGAAACAATCCTACATACCCAAATGTCATATAAGGACCAATCTGGGTTAGGATTTGATTCCAGCAGCAGTAGCTCTACTGAAACTTGTGCGACCGAGAAAAAGGATGAGAAAGTTGAATGTAATCCTGTTAACTCAGTGCATAAGGATGCTAAGCCAATATACAGTGCTGTGGCAATGAAGTATCCTAAGAACTAGAACAAAAGGAATGATAAGCACAAACAAAGATATGTTAAGGTTGCTGATACTAAGTCTGCCGATAACGGTATTCTTGGTGAATACATCAGCAGATCTAGCACTGCCGGTCTAGCCACATCTGCTGCCGATGGACAAGTACCTAAAAAGGTAACTGCCAAAGGTAAACAGAATGGAAAGAAAGGCAACACTAGAACCTTTAAACCTACTAAGTTTGTGCCTGCTCAATTCCCTAGTTCTGCCGATGCACTGACTAAACAGAATGACGTTCTACCGACTCCACAGCCTATCAGTCAAGTGAGATGTTCAAATTGTTTTGATTATGGTCAAAGGCTCATGAATGCCTCTTGAAGCACCTATATGGACCCACTGAGGTTACATCCTCTAGTGGTGGCCAGATGTGGTTGCCAAAGAGGAACTAACCCTCGGACCCAAGAATAAGGGGGACCATAAGCATACCGTTTTATTTCAGGAATGCTTCATGGCCTCAACCTGTGCAAGCAAGGATTTGTGGATTCTAGATAGTGGATGTTCAAGACACATGACAGGATTTGCAGATCTACTTGCCGATATCTCAGAAGCATCAGGTCCCCCAGTGGTTTTCGGTGATAATGCCAAAGGAAAAATCATCGGTATAGGTACCATCAAGAGAGGTGCAGTTACTGTACAGAAGGTCTCTCTAGTGGATGGTCTGAAACACAACCTTCTATCTATATCACAATTCTGTGATAAAGGAATGCAATGCATATTTACTACTTCCAGTTGCTATGTGAAAGACATTGCTTCCAATGAAACTCTTCTCACTGCCAAACGTAAAGGTAACATTTATGCAGTAGACTTAAGTGCTATTACTGGTGTTGCTAATGTTTGTTTTGTAGCTAAGAACATCAGTGAGAACTCATGGTTATGGCACAAGCGACTCAGTCACTTGAACTTCAAATATCTATCCAAGCTTGCCGGTTCAAAACTTGTTACCGGTCTGCCTCAAGTGTCTGCTGATCAAGCAAAGAAATGCAAGGCCTGCCAGCTTGGAAAACAACATAAATCATCCTTCCGAAGCAAGCCCTGCATGTCAACTTCTAAGTGCCTCCAATTGCTACATATGGATCTATTTGGCCCCACAACTACAGCAAGTATCGGGGGAAGTAGGGAAGATATTTCTTAGATATACTTGGGTGGGAGTCAGTCACAAAGATGACACCTATGCAGTTGCTACCAAGTTATTCAGACTACTACAAACTCAGAAAGAAAGCGATATCATCAGTATGAGATCAGACAACGGCACTGAATTCAAGAACAATGGTATTGCTCAGTACTGTGATGATCATGGCATAGACCAAACTTCTCAGCTGCCTATACACCATAACAAAATGGTGTCGTTGAGAGAAAGAGCAGAACTCTCATTGAAGCTGGTAAGACAATGATTGCTGAAGCCAGGCTGCCGAAATACTTTTGGGCTGAAGCCATCAATACCGCCTGCTTCACTCAGAACAGATCTCTCATCAACAAATTCTATAACAAGACTCCTTATGAACTCTGAGAGGCAGAATTCCCACATCGGATTCTTCAAGATATTTGGCTGCAAATGTACGTGTTTACAACGGTAATGAGCACAGAGGCAAATTTGATGAAAAAGCTGATGAAGGAATCTTTATTGGTTACGCTAAACACAGTAAGGCCTTTCGAGTTTTCAATAAGAAACTTTTGAAATTGTTGATTCTGTTCATGTAACCTTTGATGAATTTGATTTGTTAGAGTCTGACAAGGCTCCAAATAGTACTAATGTGTCTAGTGCTCATGAGACAGGTGAATCCAGTAATACTAACCCTGCAGATCAAGTACCAGCTGCTGATCCAGTCATTTCAGCAGAAGAATCAGCAGATGCTTCGTACTTTCCTTTATCGACAGAACCAGAACCTGCTGATGAATTTCATAATCCGTTTGCCGATACAAACTCTGCTGATCATCCTGAAGACAGATCAAGCCCTCAACCAATTTCTGTTATAAGACCTAATCCTCCAAGCTTTCATCCACCTCTCACTCAAAGTTCGTCTCCTTCACCATCTGCTGACCTTGATCCTCCTCTAGAATCTTTACAACAAGATTCAGTAAGACAAGATGTGCCGAGAGAAGTCAGAACAGTTCGTGATCATCCATTAGAGAATGTGATTGGTGATGTCTTTGGTCCCAGATTAACAAGGAACCTTAGTAGAGCATTTGCTGAAAGCCTTTTCTCATCTGCTATGGTCTCCGACATAGAACCAAAGAAGACTGAAGAAGCTCTTGTCGATCCTGGTTGGATTAAAGCCATGCAAGAGGAACTGAATTAGTTTGAAAGATACAAAGTATGGGAACTTGTGCCAAGACCAACTTCTCAGCAAGTTATTGTACTAAGTGGGTTACAGGAACAAATTGGATGAAGCTGGGAAAATCATTAGCAACAAAGCAAGGCTAGTTGCTAAAGGCTACAGACAAGAAGAAGGAATCGACTACGATGAGACATTTGCTCATGTTGCAAGATTGGAAGCTATAAGACTTTTCTTAGCCTATGCTGCCTTCAAAAATTCAAGCTATATCAAATGGACCGTGAAAAGTGCCTTCCTGAATGGAGAACTCCAAAAACTAGTTTATGTTGAACAACCACCAGGTTTTGAGGACTCCAAAAGCCTGATCATGTCTGACCGATTGAAGAAAGCTCTCTATGGCCTAAAGCAGCTCCAAGAGCATGGTATGAACCCTATCTAAAGTTGTTACTTAGCGATGGCTTAGCTTCACTCGATGTAAAATCGATACTACTTTATTTGTTGCCAAGGCATAAGGGTCATTCATTGTTTATTCAAATATATGTCGATGATATTATTTTTGGTTCTACTAATGAATCACTTTGCAAGAGATTTGAGAAACTAATGCAGAGCAAGTTTGAGATGTGCATGATGGGTGAACTAACATATTTCATTGGACTTCAAGTCAAGCAATCCAATGAGGGAATATTCATCAGTCAAGCCAAGTACGCAAAAGAATTAATCAAGAAGTTTAGTTTTGAAAATGCTCACTCTCAAAGCACACCTATGGGCACTAACATTCACTTAGATAAGGATGAGTCTGGTAAGAAAGTAGATATGACTGTCTACCGAGGTATGATCGGCTCACTCCTCTATCTTACTGCCAGTAGACCAGATATTATGTTTGCTGTTTGTGTCTGTGCCAGGTTTCAAGCTGACCCTAGGGAATCCCATCTGCAGGCTGTAAAACGTATTATTAAATATTTATGTGGTTCTGCTAACCTTGGATTATGGTATGCTAGAGATTCATCTTTCAATCTAATAGGTTATTCAGATGCAGACTTTGCAGCTTGTAGGGTGACCAGAAAGAGTACAAGTGGGACTTGCCAATTTCTTGGTGATAGACTGGTGTCTTGGTCTTGTAAGAAGCAAGCATCAATTTCCACTTCCACTACTGAAGCTGAGTACATAGCTGCCGGCAGTTGCTGTTCACAGATTCTTTGGATGAAGCAGCAGCTGGTTGACTATGAAGTTCCATCTCAAATTTGTCCCATTTATTGTGACAACCAATCAGTAATTTCAGTATCAAACAATCGGTCATGCATTCCAAAACCAGCACATAGACATCAAATACCACTTCCTGAAGGAACATGTTGAAAAGGGAAACGTTGTGCTGCTCAAAGTTCATACCGATTTCAAAGAGCAGACTACTGACCAAAACCCTTAGATCAAAAAAGATTTGAATTCCTCAGAGATGAACTAGGTATGATTGATTTTTATGGTTAAAATTGTGCTAACTTTGCTACTTGTATTAGTCTGCGATCCAATCAGCAGAGCATCAAATATCATGCGACAATATCTTGCCGATCGAAAATTTATTCAAACATCTTGCTGATTCTATATATCTTGCCGATTCAAGCTATCTTGCCGATTGGTAAAATCAAATCAGCACGTCTCTGCAAAGATAAGATTCCTGACACATGACGTAAGCAATCAAATCAAAGGTACATCGGTCACACCATCTCCCTGACACGTGTGTGTACCTTTCTTACCCAAAATCGTGTCAAGATGTATTCCATTTAATACGATACATCTGTTGGGTTTCGTAGTAACATGCGCAGCGGAATTTAGCATTTAAAATTTTGAAACCCAAAGCCCATAGATCCATTCATATGATTAAATCAAATACAACATAATGAATAAAGGAATAAACTAACCCTTGATGACTTGGAGTTTGGTCCTTTAAACTCGGTGGAGATATTGATGCTTGATCACGAAGAAAGTAAGAACACGAACTTTGAAGATGATGAGCTTCACCCTCTAGCGGTATCCACACCACGAACGAATATCAAAGAGCTTCTTGATCTTGGTTGCTAGACCAACAATTATGAAACACACTTTCACAATTGATATGACTATATGGAATTTTCTTTTTGTGTGTTATTTTGTTCTTCAACCAAGGATGTCTTAGAACAAATAAACTCTCTCTCAAACTCTTTGAGACTCACAAAAGGCTATCTCTGAAGTTCTGGCCGAAATCCTCCTTTTATACACAAGCAAGACCTATTCCAAATAGGAAACTTGTGTCAAAAGACATTCCAAATCGAATTAGGAAAGTGCCAGCCGACGGTACTGTGCGGCCGCCCAGAATACACTGTGCGGTCTCACATCTATCTGAAACAAACTGGTACAAAAATGAGCTAAGTGTGCGGCTGCCCAGTCCACACTGTGCGGTCTCCCACTTCCCCAGAATGTCCAGAATTTCCAAAAAATCCAATTTAGTCCTTTTAAAGATTCGTTCTATTGTGTGTGACCCTCTAGGATTATACTAAGTTGGCAATGGTTCAAACATGAAACCATAAGATATGATTAGGTTCTAGCAAACCGCACACCTACCCAATAGTATAACAAGATACAAGTTCGCATTCCTTTAGAATATGTCATAATCCTTTGTCCTCGACGTCATTGAACACAAGTTTGGTCAAACAGTCAACTTGTTTTGTTCAATACTTTCTCGATTCCGAATATGTTGATAATCCAATGCCATTGATCCAATCAATTCATTGAGTCCGGCCGAACATTTCATCAACACCATTCCTACGAGAGGCCCAAGTTTGACATCTCTCCAAAGAGGGACAAATCCATTTAGCTTATTATTCTTCCCTACGTGAATCCGATTATGCCAATCATACCTTTATAACTTCCCGGTTAAAGGTAGCGTTTGAATATGTCAAACATAATGTTCATCAAGTGGAAGACTATAATAACTTCATGTCTAAGGATTCAAATGACATAACTAATATGAGATATATGTTCGACATTAGACCATGACATAAATCTCATACAGCGGGTCTGTCCAGTACCTTGTTCCAAACAAGTACCCATAAATCTCCATGATCATCGCATGATTATTTAGCCTTTATACTAGTGCTTAACAAGTACTATGGACGGAGATTATTATAAGTAAACATGAACAATAATAATAATCAAAAACATCTCTTTATTGATATGAAATAAATGATAACAATTACAACGTTTATTAAACGTGCCTAGGGCACCACTACCAACAACATCAGCAAGGTAACAGGTCATCATCACTTCTCTTTTAATTTTGACTAATTTACCCTTCTCCCTCTTTCTTTTAACTGTCCATTTCTCACCTGGTTGTGTGCGCATTAAATTTTACGTGCGCACATTCTCTGAGGTTATTAGTACAGTTATTCTCCTATTCCTTTCCTCTAATTTTCTCTCTCTCCCCCATAACATATATAACTCCTTTCAAAAATCCTTTAGCTTTCTTCGCCATTTTCCTCTCTACTCTATCTCTCTCACTCCTCTAAACCAGTTTATTGAGTCATCGTTTTATTTGCTTATATCTTCTTAATCTGGTAAGTGTTAATGTTTAAACTTTCTCATTTCTAATCATTCTTGGTTTGATTTGTCTTTGTTTCTAACATGTGAGTTGTTTGAGTAATCTTGCAGAAAATGTCTGGCGAAAAAGATATCTATGGAGGCTATGTTGACTCCAACTACTTCAACGATGAAGCCGACGGGGTTTTCTTGAAGAAATCTTTTATTGGGTCCCTGCTCGACTCATTCATCACTCCATCTGGAGTTGATTCAGTGTTTTTGGATCTCGTCAAAGAATTCTTCTCCAACTCCTCTGTTGTCCGCTCTCGTGCTGACTCTTCGTCATCGTCTCCATCAACTCCTCTGTTTGGGCGTGCAAATCTCTCTTACTCCCTCTTCTATTTCTGAAGTTTTTCCCTCTCTAGGAATGAAGGGTTGAGTGCTTTAGTTGACGATAAGGAATTAGATAAGGCATGGATTATCATGAGAGGAGCTGGTACAAGACTCTGTGGCACCAGTCATCTGAAGATTCATTATCCTCGGCGATACTATGCTCTTGCTGAGATAGTTGATAGATGTCTTATTTGCCGATCTGGATCTCATAGCAATGTCACTGACGTTCAGTTTGAAGCTATGGCCGCCATTGTTCTGCAGATTGAGTTCAACTGGTGTGGCCTACATATTCAGGATCATTGCCACTGCTGCTGATAATGGTCTTCTGATAGGCTGAAGAACAAAACCAATCCTGGGAAAGGTTGCCATTATCTGTTAATCAGGATGATCTTAAGGAGAAATATAAACATAGTACTGACAGATCGTTTTCCATCCAGCATTGCCTTCAGCAAGCTAAAGTCCTTTGATGCTAAAGATTGAAGAGAATGAAAAGAAGGCTTCTAGTGTCGTTGCACTGGGACACCAGCACCTGCTGTCACTCAAAGGAAGAAAAGACTAAGACAATTCCATCGGTTGCTTCCCAATCAGCAGTCTCTACTCCTGCTCCTTCAACCGTAGAATTCTTGCCGATTCTACTCCTGGTGCTCTACCAAAAAAAAGGAAATTGGTGAAGGCTGCTGATAAAGTGGTGTCAAAGAAGGCAAAGGTTGCCGGACGAACCAGACTTTCCAATGAAGAGAAAAAGTCTATTGCCGACGAAGTTCCTTCTGTTCCCATTCCTTCTGCTGATCCAAGAGCCAAGCTGATTAGTTTTGCTCCCTCTCATCTTGCCGGTGCTTCTCTTACTGCCGATCTATTGTCAAAGTGTGAATTTCCTTCTGAAGAATTCACTGATGACTTTGCCGATGGAAAAAGCATTGAAGATGTCATTGAGAAGCTCAAGTCCCAGTCTCCCAGAAAATGCGCTCCTATCAGATCTTACTTTCCACACCTTCTACAGAAACCCTTGGTCCTTCACTAACAAGGTCTTTAACAAGAAATGGGTCTTTTCGATTGATCATCTGCCTCCTTTCATTCGTCATCTTCTTTAGTTTCATGAATAAATGAAGGACACTGTGCCATCTGGGAAAACTTCTGATTATGTTGACTACCGGAGTTTGAACATCCGCACTGATATGTGGAAAGAGAAGTTTGTCCCTCTATCAAAGTTCAAGCAGTTGAAAGAGGCTGAACTGAAGCTCAATTTTGGTCGCTATTTTCACTTTCTACCAGTTTCCTGGAACCAAGTCTATCTTTTTCAAGATCGAATCAGACAAGACTTGATGGTTCAAGATGTGTGGATCATATATGCCAGAACTTTCAATCAGCTCTCCCAATTCACCGAGTTTGATCCATATCAGATTGGCAGAATGGAAAATGATGAAGACTTGCTGACGTACAATGATGATGAGACTCCTGCTGTTAGTCCTCTCAATGCTCATTTCCATAGATCAGTAAAGAAGGTCACTATGGACTTGATTGAAAAGTCTAATGAATTTCTGCTAAAGCAAGATGTCGATCGCCGTGCTGCTGAAGATCTTGCCGATTAAGTTGCTCATGCTCCTTCGTCAAGCAGCAGCAAGACCGAGACAGATGCCGATATTCATTCTGCCGATGATGTAGATGCTGCTGATAAAGATTTTGTTACCGATGGATCTGATGATGCTGATGAAGATAGTGATTCTACTGATAGAGATGCTGATGATGATGGTGCTGATTTATTTGGAGACTTGGTTTGTGCTCACAAAGTTGCTGCTGACTCTCCTTCCACTTCACTTACAACAGACAGTGACAAGATGCCAATCAGAACTTTCATGACTAAAGCTCCCTCTGCTGAAGTCTTTGCAGAGTCTGTATTGGAGGATGATAGTAGTAATGAAGGAAGTCATGCTGATGAACCTTTTAAGGAGATTGTGGAATTTCAAGTTGAGACAACTACAGACACTCAACCTCTGTTGGATATATCTACCTGTTGGGTTTCCAAGTAACATGCGTAGCGGAATATAGCAATTAAAATTTTAAGAAACCCAAAGCCATGGATCCGTTCATATGATTAAATCAAATACAACATGATGAATAAAGGAAAAACTAACCCTTGATGGCTATCAAATTTTTCTGTTGATCTTGGTGGAGATTTGAAGACTTGATCACGATCACAAAGCTTGAACACGAACTTTGAAGATGATGATTTTCACCCTCTAGCGGTATCCACACTTCGAACGAATATCAAAGGAACTTCTTTGATCTTGGTTGCTAGACCAATATTATGAAACACACTTTCACAATATAATAAAGAACTATATGGAATTTATTTTGTGAATTATTTTGTTCCTCAATCAAGGATATCTTAGAACAAAATAAATTCTCTCTCAAACCCTTTGGAGACTCACAAAAGCACTTGTTATTATGGTCTGGCCGAATTGGGGTTTTATACACAATTAAGACCTATTCCAAATAGGAATCTTGTGCCAAAAACCTTCCTAAATCGAATCAGGAAATTCCCAATCGGGAGCACCAGGCGCCCGCCTGGTACCACCCAAGCACCCGCCTGTTTGGGCAGAAACTCCAGTTCCTTTCCGGCTTGAACAGGCGCCGCCTGGTACAACCCAAGCGCCCGCTTGGTTGACCAGGAGGCCCAGAACTTTTCCAGAAATTCCTTGGAGGTCCTTCGACCCTAAATTCCAATATAGTCCTTTTATTTAAGATTCGTTCTATTGTGTGTGACCCTCTAGGATTATACTAAGTTGGCAATGGGCTCAAACATGATCCCATAAGATATGATTAGGTTCTAGCAAACCGTCATACCTACCCAAATAGTATAACTAGATACAAGTTCGCATTCCTTTAGAATATGTCACAATCCCTTTGTCCACGATGTCATTGACACAAGTCATGGTCAAACAGTCAACTTGTTTTGTTCAATACTTTCTCGATTCCGAATATGTTGATAATTCAAATGCTATTGATCCATCAATCCATTTGAGTCCGGCTGAACATTTCATCAACATCATTCCTTCGAGGGGCCAAGCTTGACATCTCCCGTGGAGGGACAAATCCATTTAGCTTATTATTCTTCCCAACGGGAATCCGATTATGCCAATCATACCCTTTATAACTACCGTGTTAAGGTAGCGTTTGAATATGTCAAACACAATGTTCATCAAGTGGAAGACTATAATAACTTCATGTCTAAGGATTCAAATGACATAACTAATATGAGATATATGTATGACATAGACCATGACATAAATCTCATAGAGTGGGTCATGTCCAGTACCTTGTTCCAAACAAGTACCCATAAATCTAACATGATCATCCCATGATCATTTAGCCTTTATACTAGTGCTTAACAAGTACTAGGGACGGGGATTATTATAAGTAAACATGAACAACAATAATAATCAAAACATCTCTTTATTGATATGAAATAAATGATAACAATTACAACGTTTATTAAACGTGCCTAGGGCACCACTACTAACAATCTCCCACTTGCCCTAGCCCAATCTCCCATGTATCTAATACCCATGGACCAAACATGACCATCATGTTTAGCTTGTGGAAGTCCCTTTGTTAGCGGGTCCGCAACATTGTCATCAGTCGGTACTCTGCATATATTTACGTCTCCCCTATCAACGATTTCTCGAATGATATGAAAACGCCTAAGTATGTGTTTGGATTTTTGATGTGCTCTTGGTTCCTTTGCTTGAGCAATAGCACCATTATTATCACAATAAAGGTTTATTGGATTCGCAATACTAGGAACCACTTCAAGTTCAGTTATGAACTTCTTAATCCAAACAGCTTCCTTTGCAGCATC
Source organism: Campanula takesimana (assembly GCA_026119855.1). Classification (NCBI taxonomy): domain Eukaryota; kingdom Viridiplantae; phylum Streptophyta; class Magnoliopsida; order Asterales; family Campanulaceae; genus Campanula; species Campanula takesimana. Next base: position 1,736,312 of record JAOWBW010000152.1, read on the forward strand.
CGATGCAGCAATATACTCAGCTTCTATTGTAGAATCAGCGGTTGTACTTTGCTTGGAACTCTTCCAGCTTACAGCTCCACCATTTAACATAAACATAAAACCCGATTGCGATCGGCTATCATCTTTGTCGATTTGGAAGCTTGCATCCGTGTAAGCATTTACAACGAGATCATCTTCCATTCCTCCATAGACTAAAAACGAGTCTTTAGTTCTTCTCAAGTACTTAAGAATTGCTTTTGCAGCTATCCAGTGATTTTCGCCAGGGTCGGATTGGTATCTACTTGTCATGCTCAAAGCATAAGATACATCCGGCCTAGTACAAATCATGGCATACATGATGGACCCAATTGCCGAAGCATATGGAACATCATTCATTTTCTCACGCTCATATTTTGTCTTAGGACATTGAGTCTTGCTTAGAGAAACTCCATGTAACACGGGCAAGGTTCCTCTCTTAGAATTTTCCATACGGAATCTTCTAATGACCTTGTCAATGTATGTACTTTGGCTTAAACCAAGTAGCCTCCTTGATCTATCTCTATAGATCTTAATGCCAAGAATATACGCGGCTTCACCCATATCTTTCATTGCGAAGCACTTTCCTAACCAAGTCTTCACAGATTGAAGTGTAGGAATGTCGTTTCCAATGAGCAATATGTCATCCACATATAAAATAAGGAATAGCACTATGCTCCCACTAATCTTCTTGTATACACAAGGCTCATCTTCGTTTTTGATGAAGCCAAACTCTTTGACCGATTCATCAAAATGGAGATTCCAACTCTTGAAGCTTGCTTCAATCCATAGATGGATCTTTGCAATTTTCATACCTTAGAATCTTGTTCAAAAACCTTCTGGTTGTGTCATATACACATCCTCTTGAGTTTTCCATTCAGGAAAGCGGTTTTGACGTCCATCTGCCATATTTCATAGTCATGATATGCGGCAATGGCAAGCAAAATTCTTATAGACTTGATCATTGCTACGGGTGAAAAAGTCTCATCATAGTCAATACCATGAACTTGCCTATAACCCTTCGCTACAAGCCTAGCTTTGTAAGTATGCACCTTCCCATCCATGTCGGTCTTCTTCTTGAAGACCCATTTGCATCCTATGGTTTTTACACCTTCGGGTGCATCAATCAAATTCCAAACTTGATTGTCTTGCATGGATTGCAATTCGGATTCCATGGCTCCAAGCCACTTTTCCGAATCAGGAGAAGACATCGCCTCTTGGTAGGTTGACGGTTCATCATTCTCAATGATTTCTACCTCATTACTATCCATTACGAGAAATCCATATCTCTCGGGCTCGGATCGTAACCTACTAGATCTGCGAGTTGCTTGTGTACTTTGAACAGGTTCCACAACTCCTTGTGGTTCTTGTTCTTGCTCCACCATTGGTTCAATGTTATTTTCTGGGTCTCGAATTTCTTCAAGATTTATTTTACTCCCACTGATTTCTTTGGAGAGAAACTCTTTCTCTAGAAAGACACCAGTTCGGGCAACAAACACTTTGTTGTCCTCTCGGTTGTAAAAGTAATATCCTTTAGTTTCCTTAGGATATCCCACGAAAACACATTTATCAGATTTGTGTGCAAGTTTGTCTGACATAAGTCTTTTGACAAAAACTTCACAACCCCAAATCTTCATGAAAGATATACAAGGCTTCTTTCCGCTCCACATCTCATATGGAGTCTTTTGAACCGATTTAGTTGGAACACGATTTAGTGTGAAAGCAGCGGTTTCTAGAGCGTAGCCCCAAAAGGATATTGGAAGATCAATTTGACTCATCATTGATCGAACCATGTCTAACAAAGTCCGATTCCTCCTCTCGGACACACCATTCCATTGTGGTGTTCCCGGTGGAGTCAATTGTGAAACTATTCCACAATTCTTTAGATGATCATCAAATTCTTGACTTAAGTATTCACCACCTCGATCTGATCGAAGTGCCTTTATACTTTTGCCAAGTTGTTTTTCTACTTCATTTGAAATATTCTAAATATCTCAAATGCTTCACTTTTATGTTTCATTAGGTAAACATACCCAATCTACTATAATCATCAGTGAAGGTTATGAAGTATTGAAATCCTCCCCTAGCATTGCTACTTAATGGTCCGCATACATCAGAATGTATCAACCCCAATAAGTCGCTTGCCCTTTCACCCAACATGGTAAAAGGTGTCTTAGTCATTTTTCCAAGAAGACACGACTCACAAGTATCATATGACTCTAAGTCACATGATCCCAAAAGTCCGTCCCCATGGAGTTTTGAGATACGTTTCTCATTAATATGACCAAGACGGCAATGCCACAAATAAGTATGATTTACATCATTAGGTTTAGATTTCTTATTTACATGATAGACATTATTTTCATTCTTGACATCCAAGATATAAAGGCCATTAAATGAAGTAGCAATACCATAAAGCACATCATTTAAATAAATAGAAAATTTCTTATTCTCAATAAGAAACTTAAAACCTTCATTATCCAAACAAGAAATTGAAATAATATTTCTGCTTAAATCCGGAACATAATAACAATTGTTCAAAAAAAAGAATTAATCCGGAAGGTAAAGTGACTTCATAAGTCCCTACGGCTAATGCAGCAACTCTTGCTCCATTTCCCACACGTAGATCTACTTCACCTTCTTTAAGCAGTCTCCTATTCTTTAGTCCCTGCACATTTAGACAAATGTGAGAACCACATCCGGTATCCAATACCCAAGAATCAGTGGTAGAAAAGGAGAATATCTATCATATAGATACCTGAAGTCGACGCGCCTTGCTGCTCTTCTTCTTCTTTTGCTCTTCCAAGAAAGCCTTGCAATTACGTTTCCAATGACCAATTTCTTGACAATGGAAACAAATTGCATCCTTTTGTGTATCGGGTTTTGCCTCAGAAGCCTTGGCAACCTTTGCCTGCTTATCTTGGGTTTGACAACTTTTGCCTTACCCTTTCCTTTGGCACTAGCCTTCTTCCATCATGAACCAAGAGCACGGGAGAACCTTTCTCCACAATTTTCATCTCAGCAGTTTTGAGCATCCCATGCAACTCAGAGAGATTCTTATCCATTCCATGCATGTTATAATTCATTACAAACTGATTATAACTTTTAGGCAATGAATTAAGAATGAGATCCGTGGCTAGCTCCAATGGGATGGATAGCCAAGTTTCTCAAGGTGCTCTACATAACCTTTCATTTTAAGAAAGTGAGGACTCACTTGTTGCCCTTCATTCATTTACAAGTAGTGAATGCAACAATGGTCTTGTACCTCTCTTGCCTAGCTTGCTCTTGAAACATGGTTCTTAACTCCACGCCTATCTCATAGGCTTCCAAATGTTCCAAACTTTGTTGGAGTTTTGAACACATAGCAGCAAGCATGAGACAACTTACATCTCTAGAATCATTACGATGTTTCTTGTAATTGTCTCTTTCTACCCTAGGGGCAGTAGGCGGTGGTTCAGCGGGGAGAGGCCCATCGAGAATGTACAACTTATCTTCTTGCCTAAGAACAATTCTTATGCTTCGGATCCAATCCATAAAGTTTGTACCATTCTCTTCGAGCTTATCCTTCTCAAGGATCGATCGCAACGACATTGATTGAGTGTTATTAGTCATTATCTACAAATATGCAAAAATTTCCAAAATTTAATAAGTATCGATTTTCATTAAAGAGATAAATAATGTATTTTTCAAACAAAATACTCCCACTAAATTATATAACCTTCTTATACATCCAATGTATAATATAATTTAATTGGGTTGAGATCCCGCTTTAATCTAATTTTGAGTACGCTTTGGCGCACCGCTCAAAATTAAATCAATTAGGTAGACAACTTTTGTCAATCATATCTCATATGACTCTCAGTTCTTTTCATGAGATTCTTTAAGAAATCCAATTTCAAAAAGCATGTTAAATCTCATCTTTGCCTTAAGCCCAAAACTGTTTTGACGCTTAATTAAGTCCAACCATTTTAAACGCATAGGAAACTCTTATTCACTCATCTTGCTCAAACATGAATAAAATCAATGCACCTCGCTTTGGCGAGCCCACATAAAATTACTCATGTATAAACAAGTGTTTTAATCATGGCATGGCAAAAGGACTTAAAACTTTCTTTGAAGGTTCATCACATATAGCATATAACACATTTATGAGCACATAATATAAACATGTTACACATCAAGTTTAGCCACTAAATTAATCTCCATTAATTTAAGCACGGTATTTATGTGTCATTAGTTTCTCTATAATTATGAGGATGAAACTATTTCAACTTCGGTTATTATTTCCAAATCAAGACAACAAGAAGTGCGGTCGAACTAAGCCATTAGGCAACCACAATCCCGCACTAATTCAAGAAACCAAGAAAGTAGTCCATGTGGCCGAAACTAAGCAATAGATGGTCTCGATGAACGTAGGCCAATTGCATTCACAATTCCACATGGATCTCCAAACTTTGAATCAAGAACTTTGTTTCTCAATTTTAGAAATTATGAACTCTTCATAATTCTAACTTCGTTTTATCTTTGAAACTTTGATTGCGATCAATTTTGGGAAACACAATCTCGATGAACGCAGATTAGCCATCCAAAACTTGAACCAATCTAGGAATCACAAGACTAAAACAAATAGGAAACTCAAACCCCAAAATTCACACACAAACCAACTACCCAAAACCCATTCCAGATCAACAAGTCTGGACTGGTTCTGTTACTGGTTTTGTCGAATTTATCGAAAATTCCATATTCAGATTTTAACCAAAATCAGAACGAATTTTGACCACCGAGCGCCCGCCTGCAAAGGACCAAGCGCCCACTTGAATGGCCAAAATAGTATAGAATTTTAAAGTTCGAAAATTTTGTCTCAAAATTATTTTTCCCCGATTATTAAAACTTTGATCCAATCAAAAATCAATAATCGAAATAATTCAGAATCCACCATAATTTTTATTGCGATTGAATCGTGCGATTAAATTTGGAAAAACAATAAACCACATAAAATCACAAAACACATAAACATCATATAATCCAATATTCATATCATGCTTGGCACATAAACAATTTATATACACACAACATGATCCAAGTATTGAACTAATCAACATGAACGGGGCTCTGATACCACTGTTGGGTTTCCAAGTAACATGCGTAGCGGAATATAGCAATTAAAATTTTAAGAAACCCAAAGCCATGGATCCGTTCATATGATTAATCAAATACAACATGATGAATAAGGAAAAACTAACCCTTGATGGCTATCAAATTTTTTCTCTTGGTCTTGGTGGAGATTTGAAGACTTGATCACGATCACAAAGCTTGAACACGAACTTTGAAGATGATGATTTCACCCTCTAGCGGTATCCACACTTCGAACGAATATCAAAGGAACTTCTTTGATCTTGGTTGCTAGACCAATATTATGAAACACACTTTCACAATATAATAAAGAACTATATGGAATTTATTTTGTGAATTATTTTGTTCCTCAATCAAGGATATCTTAGAACAAAATAAATTCTCTCTCAAACCCTTTGGAGACTCACAAAAGCACTTGTTATTATGGTCTGGCCGAATTGGGGTTTTATACACAATTAAGACCTATTCCAAATAGGAATCTTGTGCCAAAAACCTTCCTAAATCGAATCAGGAAATTCCCAATCGGGAGCACCAGGCGCCCGCCTGGTACCACCCAGGCGCCCGCCTGTTTGGGCAGAAACTCCAGTTCCTTTCCGGCTTGAACAGGCGCCCGCCTGGTACAACCCAAGCGCCCGCTTGGTTGACCAGGAGGCCCAGAACTTTTCCAGAAATTCCTTGGAGGTCCTTCGACCCTAAATTCCAATATAGTCATTTTATTTAAGATTCGTTCTATTGTGTGTGACCCTCTAGGATTATACTAAGTTGGCAATGGGCTCAAACATGATCCCATAAGATATGATTAGGTTCTAGCAAACCGTCATACCTACCCAAATAGTATAACTAGATACAAGTTCGCATTCCTTTAGAATATGTCACAATCCCTTTGTCCACGATGTCATTGAACACAAGTCATGGTCAAACAGTCAACTTGTTTTGTTCAATACTTTCTCGATTCCGAATATGTTGATAATTCAAATGCTATTGATCCAATCAATCCATTTGAGTCCGGCCGAACATTTCATCAACATCATTCCTTCGAGGGGCCCAAGCTTGACATCTCTCCGTGGAGGGACAAATCCATTTAGCTTATTATTCTTCCCAACGGGAATCCGATTATGCCAATCATACCCTTTATAACTACCGTGTTAAGGTAGCGTTTGAATATGTCAAACACAATGTTCATCAAGTGGAAGACTATAATAACTTCATGTCTAAGGATTCAAATGACATAACTAATATGAGATATATGTATGACATAGACCATGACATAAATCTCATAGAGTGGGTCATGTCCAGTACCTTGTTCCAAACAAGTACCCATAAATCTAACATGATCATCCCATGATCATTTAGCCTTTATACTAGTGCTTAACAAGTACTAGGGACGGGGATTATTATAAGTAAACATGAACAACAATAATAATCAAAACATCTCTTTATTGATATGAAATAAATGATAAGCGGGAGAACAAGTTTTCGTGAATGCTGATGCGATTGATACTTCTCCACCTGCCAACTAAGATTACTTTAAGAATGGGAAAGATATGATGTGCTCCAACTGGTACACTGCCAATGCTTCTATCCCTTCCAACAGTTTTGGACAGCCTCTCTTTAATGTTCATCCGAGGCTATCATTCAAATATACCCTCCAAAGGTGTCCACTTCCATTTGGCAAAGACCACCCTCATCTCACCAAGCATCCATTCTCTTCTGGCGCATCAACCAGTGACAGACCCATCTTCCTTCCATGGATCAAAGATGACCGTATTCGTACAAAGGGAAAGACTCCTCGGATTTCTAGACTGAAGCAGAAAATCGTCTATGAACCTCGATGTCTACTACCTGGTAAACTGAAGATAGGTGGTAAGATCGTTCTCCCTGGTCTAACTCCAAAGAAGTTTGCATCACTTCAAATGGTTGGATGAGGAGATGCTCTATGATCAACGATGAGCTTAAAGAAATTCTGAGTATCGGCATATCAACGCTCGTGGCCTTGTGCACTTAGTCAAATCTGCTGCACTTGCCATTACTCTGCCGATGTTTCTTCCTCGTCAGCGTGCCGATCACATGGTTTACACATCTAGGCTGATGAATGCCAGATTGGTGGTTATGATATTGGAAGGCATTGCTTGTATAGTGTTTCAGCTTGCTTTGCTGCTCTCTATGGAAGACAACGGCATATTTCATCTATCAGGGGATAGAGACATTATTGTCCATCCAAACTTTCCTCTGGAGATTGTTTATTCAAGACCTGCCGATGATATTGTCTCCACATTCATTCCTGTTGATGTTGTTTCTGCTACTGAGATTATTGCCGCTCCTGCTGATGATGCCGATCTTATTTCTGCTGATGATGGTTGTGCCGATGCCTTAGATCTTGCTGATGATGAAGATCCTGTGCTACAAAGAATTCTATCTTTGCCTCCACCTCCAGTTCCTATTCCTTCTTCTCCTCTGCCGATTGTTATTTCGGATGATGATACGCAGATTGTTGCCGATGAGGTACAGATCGAGGATGCTGACCTGGAAAATGAGGAATTTGTCCCTTCTCTGGTTCTCAGAAATCCAAATTCCTTGGCTGCACCGATCTATGTTGATAAACCCATTATCTTCAACAACCTCTATGATTTTCATTGCTATGAAGAAGGAGATGATTTTAATCAGAATGCGCCTCCTACTCGTGGTGATTTGGTTGATTTCTCCCACTCCATTGCGGACCTGTTCAAACAATCCACAAAGGAGCTCTCCAAGCAAATACTGAAGTCCAATCAGGAGGAGGATGTTATCAGAATCAGGACATCTGTTTACAATGATATGAAAAATCTGCTACAAGATAGAACTGAACGCGTATTTAATCTGTCAGAGATAAATGGCTCTCTTGCCACTCAACAGAACATTCTACTTGCCGAGCACAATGATACCCGCAGCAAACTTGAAGCCTCAACAGAGAAACTTGCTAATATTAAGAATGAACTTCTTCAAGCCAAGTTGAAGATTGCTGCTCTTGAGGAAAACAACAAGATGCTTACTGATAGATTAGAGAGTGCTCAGAGAAGGCAGAGCAAGGCTAAAAGGAAAGCGGAAAAGAAAAAAGAAAGAGCAAAGAAGAAAGCAAGAAAGTCTGAATCTATAAAGGACTCGACTCCAGCAGATCCCAAGACTTCTGATCCAGCTGCTGATTCTTGAGTCGACATAGCCAATGATATAGATATCTTATGAAGACCTTCATAGACAAATTTCTTCGCTTAATGACATTTTGTTTGTGCAAATATGTTATTTCTTATAATTGTGTTATCTGCATTATTCCATGTTAATCTTTCATGCAGATCATCACTCTTGCCGATTCGCTGAACCGCTTCACCATTTATTTTGGTGAATCCACCTTTTACTTTAGACATTTAGTGTCACTTACCTTAGGAAATGATTTCACCTAGACATCTGCAGAAAACATTTCCCTAAGTTAAGAGATGTCCTTAGTATTAAGGGTGATTGGACTTAAGTAATTAGGAGGAGATTGTTGTTCAAATAGATTCCTAGATCATAGAATTACTTAATCCCAATCATGTTTGCACTTAGGATCCCCAATTTTTATTAGAACCTTTTTAGGTACCCTTAGGATTCTTTGTGACCTGCACAGGTGTTTTACATCTCTTCATACAAGGCAAACCAGCAAGAGGAAGCTAATCAGAAGACCAGTAAACAAGTTGCCGATCAACTCTATTCTCAACATGCAACAAGTTGCCGATCAACTTGCTAATCAAGTTGCCGATCAACTTACTAAAGAAGTTGCCGATCAACTCCATTTCCAACTTGCCGATAAAGAAAGACAGTATGTACTGTCAGTCAGGTTACATCGTTCCATCTTAAAGTCAACCTTGCTGATTGTCCCTGTCCTTTAATACTGTTTTATCAAAAAGTAGTTTACCTGCTCTGTAATGATTGCTGCGCCGTCTGACACATAGCTACTTTTAGCTATACTCTGTCTCTACTTGATTTTGCAGGTAACCGGTTGAGACAAAGGGGTCTTTACCCATCAGACTTTTCAGGCATGCGTATCTTCGCCATTAATGCCAAGGATACTGCATTAAATGCACAAACTCAACAACATTGTTAGTATTCCCGAACTAGATCATTTTAAGGAATACATTGTTTGAGTCCTTCACACATCCACCTGAGTGAGATAATTTCTTTTGAACTTTCCGCTCAAATACACTTGGTCAGATATTTGTTTTACGATTCATTAACTATCTCTAGAATTTAGTCTTTGTATCCGGTAAAGCCGTGCTTGTAATAGACTAGGGATATTTAATAGTGCTCTTAACCCAAATCCAAGTTCTGACCAAACTTCGTAGAGGACGTAGCAGTATTTACACTGTGAACCTCTCCAAATACTTGTGTCCCCTGTTATTTACATTCTCCCTACCGGTTGGAACTCTATCACCGGCAGATCGCATTGTTCTTGCTGATTCATCATTATTTCCTTTGACCAATCTCTTGAAACTGCATTGAACTTTTAGAAACTACTTTGTGTTTAAACCAAGCTCTCAAAACCCTTTTATATACTGATTTTGTGTGAGTTAAAACAAGTCATATCTTCTCCGCTGCGCTTACTGATTATAGTTTGCAAACTGATAAGTGACTTTGCATTTAAAAGTGTTTCTTTGTAAAAGTTTTAAAAAAGGCTATTCACCCCCCCCCCCCCTCTAGCCTATTTTCCTACCAAATGGGCCTAACACTAGGCCGCCCTTTCGAGTTTTTAACCTAGCGGGCATCACTTTTACGTCTTTTATGGCACACCCTGTTTTTTGCCTAGGCCGCCCTTACGGGTTTTCAACCTAGCGGGCTACTTTTTTGGTGCCTTTTTCTTTTTTCCTTTTTTTTTATGAGTGATCCAGCCGACTTGATAGAACGGGGACTTTAAAGTATTTTTCTTGGAGGAAACATGCAAGGGAATTTTATTTGGGAGAGAGTCCCTTTATGCCGATGTATCATGAAATAGGAGGAAGCCCTTGCTTGACGGAATACACGTGTTTAGATCTTTCCTAAGATGGAGAAAAGAAGACTTGTTGAGACATTTGAAATTTGCCTTAGTTAATATCATCAAATGATTGCTTGAATGGACCATGTTTGTCATTAAGTCAAGATTATAGCAAGCAATTAGCCTTAACATGTATAAATGTTGTGATCAATTAAGATTAAGATTCGATCAATGGCAAGATCGGGAGGAGAATTGGTTTAGAAGGTGGAATTGGTCATTGTCTGGGAAATTGGTCATTGAAGGGACCAAGAGATGAGAACTTGGTCATTTTGAGAGGACCACGGCTTGATGGTTTTGTTTCATGCTATGACCGGACCCGAAGGTTGCCTACGTTCCCCTCAGTTTGAGGAGCTCAGGTCGCCGTAGTTCGGCCATGGATCGTCTTTTGTTGAAGTCGGTGTCCTTTTGAAGGATGTTGTTGCTCTGCTGATGTTGATCACTTTGCCTTGAGGTGAACTCCTTGTGACAGGCCTTTTGGGGTGAACCCTCTTTAGTGAGCTTTTGAGGCAAACTTCCTCTTCGCGTATATTCATTTCCTTTCCTTCTTTCCATACATTCATTTCTTTTCTCTCCTTTCATTTTTCTTTTTTTTTCGAGAGAGAGAGAGAGGGGAAACATTAGCCCCAACTTGGACATTGGCTCATCTATAGCCCCTTGGTGGAATTTTGTCATTCTCACTTTGACTTTTGAAGATCTGGGAAGTCCTTTGCTTGGTTGCTCACGCGCGATCACAGTTGAATCTTGGTGGTTGAGCAACAACATCCTTGCCTTTCATTGTCTCGGGATGCCTTTGATGTGCATCAAGAATTTGTATCGGAAAGGTATATCGGGTTGTGTATCGGGGATGTGTATCTGGGAAGGCTTGCCATTAATGGTTTCTTCATGCCAATTGATCACAACATTTATTCACATCAAGATTAATTGTTTGCATTTAGAGTTTTTATTCGTGTTAGGTCCATTTGTCCTTAATGAGTCGTCATTGACTAGTATGCTTAGAAGTCAATTCATCATTTTAGGGACGTAGCAATCAATTGATAATAACAAAGAAGGGAATTTCAAGAGTAAATGTATATTGCAAATAATGTCTCAAGTCTAGAGAGAAGAGAAGAAAAATGACTCTTTTATTTAGATAACTTTGTACATACATGTCCAAACGGACCTCTGCAAAAAATAAAAAGACACAGTCCGGGACGGACTTTGATGAAAGTCTAGATCCTACGAGGCTGGAAGACTCACATTTTTTTATTTTTTATTTTTTTAGGGATGGGCTCCCATGAGGCACGATGATCCATTTTCTTCCTCAGTTGTTGGAGGGGTTGTCGGTGGCATATTCCATGTCTTCCATTGGGAACTCGGGTTCCGTGTCATCAGGAATGATGTTGCGAGGTCTCCATTTGGCTTGGCGTTGTAATTGCCGGATTAGTCTACTCGTGAGTTGGGAGTTTACTTTGGGCTATCTCCTTTTGTTGATTTCCTTTCAAGGTGCGTAATCTCCGTGCATTGCATTCGATGAGAGTACGGATTTCCCTTTGATGTAACCGCCTTTGGCCTTCTGAAGCTCGGGCTTCTTCTTGTAGACGGTGTCCCAATTGTTTGATCTCATTGCTCATGTAGACGGTTGTCTCGGACGCTAATTCAGATGTGGGCTCCTTGGTCAATGTTTCCAATGGACAGAACAGCGAAGGACTTTTAGCATATTAAACCTCAAGGTGAAATTATAACCATGGTTTGAGAAAAATGCTTCATTATCGGATTAGCCTTTTAGGAAAAACTTGATCTTTTATTTTAAGAAAACTCTTTTTTTTTAAGACACACTTTTGTTTTGAGTGAAAGACTCACACACATTTTATGCAAATTTTTGACAAGGCAATAATAATAATAATCTTATTAAGAAAACTGACAATGGATTCCGAATGGTTACCACATGGCATCAATCGGGGAGTCGAGACTCTAACTAAACCTAACAGATATATTTTCTTAAGGGCTTATCACACATCCCAATAATGGACTTTGACTATTCCTAAGGAGAGTTTGATGGCAGGGGTTTTGAAACTTCATCCTCTGTTATGGCAACCATGGCACCATTCATTCCCCAACTCGGGGCATTTAGCCCTTCAGACATTTTATGTGCCACTGATCCTTTCCAAACACCTTCCGCCATTTCGGCTTTGCTGATTTTAGGAACAATCACCTTGGACACTGATTTTGTCAACTTTCCCAAAACAGGCTCTCCCCTTTTGGGCCTGACGACTTTGTCAATCACGGGCTCCTTTTCCTTGGGGCAGAAATCACTCCATTTATCGACCATCGGGGAGGCCATGGGATTAGATTCTGCGAACTCAAGCATGTTGTTACTCGTGTCATTGGTTGTATCGGGGGCGTGGGGGCATTCAAGCTTTACCTCCTTAATCGTGTCCGTGATAATTGTGAAAGGCACATCTCTTACTCTTGTCAAGGTGTTTCTCGGGGTTCCTGGGTTGGTAGTTAACAAGAGGCTTTGCAAGGCCTTGCTTAACCAATCCCTCAAATACCTTGCTTATGGGCATTTCAAAATCCTCGAACCTTACGAAATGGAGCTTGGGTTGGCGTTTGGAGTTTCTTTTATCTTTGACTGAAACGTGGTGGTGATGAGAATTACCGCCGCTCGAGACAAGGGGTTCCATTTTCTTTCTCTTTCCTAATAACTTACCTGGCTGTGATGCAATGTGAAGATTTCAGGGAAGTGCGTTGTTGGGGCATACTCATAACCTCGGTTTCTCACAGGAATGTACATCGGAGGCATGCAATGAGCTTGTGGTCCAAAAGGTCTAGGACTGTAGCAATGATACGGGTCTCCGTGGAATCCAATGGCTGATCGAGTATCCACATATGGTGGCTGAGTCCTTGGGATTTGATTGGCGATTTCGAACGGAAAAGGAGTATAATTAGGAAGATATCGTGGGAGTGATGGTTGAGGCATGATCGATGTGAATGGTGAGACATGAGTGTTTTGAGTGTATTGTATTTGGGGGTTCATGGGAGGTAACCCATAGGGAATGTTGGATCAGGGGTGAGGCGGAGTGCATGGAGCTTGAGTAGGACGTAACCTTGAAGTGGGAGGTAAGCTTTGAGTGATGGTATGTTGAGATGGAGAATGGCTGTTGGGTTTCGGAGTAACATGCGCAGCGGAAAATAGCATTTAAAATTTTATGAAACCCAAAGCCCATAGATCCATTCATATGATTAAATCAAATACTTGCAATATGAATACTAGAAAAACTAACCCTTGATGACTTTGAATTTGGTCTTTGATCTTGGTGGAGAAATTGAAGCTTTAATCACGAATAAGTAAGAACACGAACTTTGAAGATGATGAGCTTCACCCTCTAGCAGTATCCACACCTTGAACGAATATCAAGAACACTTGATCTTGGTTGCTAGACCAAAATTCTGAAACACGTTTTCACAATTAATTTGAGCTATATGGAATTTTATTTGTGTATTATTTTGTTCTTCAATCTAGGATGTCTTGGAACAAAATAAAACTCTCTCAAACTCTTTGGAGACTTGCACAAAAGCTATGGTTAAGTTCTGGCCGAATTTGGCTGTTTATATATGTCGCGACCCCGAACCCCGCGGGCCCGAGATCGCGAGCTGGACGTCGACTTAAACAATAAACTCTAAAATAATGGAGATAAAAATTTCCTTTTATACCAAAAGATGATAACACAAAGTTTTACAAATCCAAGTTTTGATAATAACCAAATACAACTATCATAAACTTCCATAAGTTTATGCCCAACAGAATATAAATGTACAATTCTTAATGACGTCATTGTTTGGTACAACTATCCCAAAAAGGTTACACATTTATATAATGTAAACCAACCTATAACAACTTTCCCCAAAAGAATGTATCCACAATCGACGTCCTCTTTCTAGTGATCAGCGAGACTAATCCTTAGCACCTGGGGGGGGGGGTTAAGGAAAAACAAAGATAAAAGAAAGGGGGTGAGATAAATCTCAATAAGTTACTAATGCAACTACATGACATGTTATGGTACAATAAGTAATAACAACATCATATCTCATATAACATAGCAATTATCAGATAATAAATAGCAGCGGAAATAAACACATAACAAAGGATATTAGCCAAGGTTTCCAAACCGATACATCCAAATAAAGGATCGCTGCGCAGCTTCAATAATCAACAAATTACATCTTCATAATAGCATGAAAGCTGAAGAGAAATCCCCGGTACCGGAACAATAACCATAAGAGTGTCACAAAGGACAAGAGCCATGCCACAAAGTCATGCTCGGTAGCTAGAAACATTCACAAAGGAAGCTAACTTATCTCTTCCAAGGCCAATCTGGAAAAGGGTATAGTAAGGGCAAAACAATGGTCAACATTATAATGGACTTGGCTTTGCCATTATAATCTTTCCCATCGCCCGATGCAACAAATATGCCAGCTGGGCTTCCAAATAAATGCTAAGTAATAATATATTAGCATGAATAAACATCTTACGATTCCAAAGTAGGGAATCATTCCAATTAGTCACCAAGAAGATGAATTAAATAAACACGCATCATAAAAGTGCTTCATATTTCCAAATAATAATTCAATCAAATCCCATATCACATACGTTCATAAAGGAACCAGTTAACTCAAGAACACAACCGAAAATACTCACTCGTCATGAAGAGCTCAAGGAGAGCTTTCAAACGATAGCTTAAACACCTAAAACGGAGTCCGGATGAACAAAATATGGCCCTCGAAAGATTGGACAAAAAGGGAAATAAATGTCACAACAGGGGATGGGGTGCGCGCGCCTCCTATGGGAGGGTGCGCGCGCCTCCTAGATCATAAGGGAAATCAAGTTTTGGAGGAGGAGAGGGTGCGCGCGCCTCCTATGGGAGGGTCCCAGCGCCTCCTAGAAACAGAAGGTATTTGTTCAAAAGGGGCATAAGGGTGCGCGCGCCTCCTATGGGAGGGTGCGCGCGCCTCCTTGCCCGGAAAGGCAAATTCCGGCCAAAAATCTGGGTTTCTACCATTTTTCTTACCCATTTCATATAACAATCAAAATCAAACATAATCAACCTTCCACCAAGCATAAAGATGAATCCAAAACAACTTATAACTAGAATGGGGACTCAAATAATACCATTCATCAACCAAGATCAAGATTCAAACCCAACATTCCTAAAATCACCATTTTTGACCCAAACTCAACCAAACTTCAAATATAACACATCAAGCATAATATAAACATGATATGAACATTTTAGCATAAAAATGGGGGAAAAGCAACTTACCTGGATTTTCTCAAAGTTGATGGATTTCAAATATTTTTGGCTTCCAACGATCCTATCGACGATCTAAACATGTTTCACGTTTTAAGAAATGAGAAATAATGAGAGGAAGAGGAAGAAAATGAAGAGAGAAGATAGAGAAGAAAAACTTACCCAATGGAGAGAGAGAGAGAGACTTTGTGCTGGGAGAGATGGGGGTGGAGTGTGAGTGAGGGTGATAGGGTGAGGGAGGGAGTAGGGAGAAGATGATTATTTGAAATCTTACACTTAGACCCCTCCCTTACTACTACCCTTTACTAATAAACTCCCCACTAACAAATAAGACTCCACTCTTCTACAATAACATAAATGGCCCAAATAAAATGCTAGGCATAAATTAATATAACACATAAAATGCACACATAAATATTTAAATAAATAATAATTTAAATAAATAAATAAGCAAATAAATTAATAATAATTATTTATTACCAATAAAATAGAGCCTAGATTTCGGGTCGTGACAATATACAAGTTAGACCTATTCCAAATAGGAAACTTGTGTCAAAACCCGTCCAAAATCCTTTTCCTAATTAAATCAGGAAACCTGTCCCGACTCACAGTGCGGCTGCCCAAAATCAGGTGTGCGGTCGCCCAAACATGTGCGGCCGCCCAGCCTGGTTTGTGCGGTCGCACACCAGGATCAGAGAGCCTTAATTTTCCAATATAGTCCTTTTAGGATTAGTTCTATTGTGTGTGACCCTCTAGGATTATACTAAGTTGCCAATGGGTTCAAACATGAATCCATAAGATATGATTAGGTTCTAGCAAACCGCCATACCTACCCAAATAGTATAACTAGATATAAGTTCGCATTCCTTTAGAATATGTCACAATCCCTTTGTCCACGATCTCATTGAACACGAGTCATGGTCAAACGGTCAACTTGTTTTTGTTCAATACTTTCTCGATTCCGAATATGTTGATAATCCAAATGACATTAATCTAATCAATTCATTTGAGTCCGGCCGAACATTTTCATCAACATCATTCCTACGAGAGGCCCTAAGCTTGAGATCTCTCCGAAGAGGGACAAATCCATTTAGCTTATTATTCTTCCCTACGTGAATCCGATTATGCCAATCATACCCTTTATAACTACCCGGTTAAGGTAGCGTTTGAATATGTCAAACATAATGTTCATCAAGTGGAAGACTATAATAACTTCATGTATAAGGATTCAAATGACATAACTAATATGATATATATGTATGACATAGACCATGACATAAATCTAATACAGCGGGTCATGTTCAGTACCTTGTTCCAAACAAGTACCCATAAATCTAACATGATAATCCCATGATCATTTAGCCTTTATACTAGTGCTTAACAAGTACTAGGGGCGGAGATTATTATAAGTAAACATGAACAAAAATAATAATCAAAACATCTCTTTATTGATATGAAATAAATGATAACAATTACAACGTTTATTAAACGTGCCTAGGGCACCACTACCAACAATCTCCCACTTGCCCTAGGCCCAATCTCCCATGTATCTAATACCCATGGACCTAATATGACTTTCATGTTTATCTTGTGGAAGTCCCTTTGTTAGCGGGTCCGCGACATTGTCATCAGTAGGTACTTTGCATATATTCACGTCACCTCTGTCAATGATTTCTCGAATGACATGGTAACGCCTAAGTATGTGTTTGGATTTTTTATGTGCCCTTGGTTCCTTTGCTTGAGAAATAGCACCATTATTATCACAATAAAGATCTATTGGATTAGCAATACTAGGAACCACTTCAAGTTCAGTGATGAACTTCTTAATCCAAACAGCTTCCTTTGCAGCATCCGATGCAGCAATGTACTCAGCTTCCGTTGTAGAATCAGTGTTTGTACTCTTCTTGGAACTCTTCCAGCTTACAACTCCACCATTTAAAATAAACACAAAACCCGATTGCGATCGACTGTCATCTCTGTCGGTTTGGAAGCTTGCATCCGTGTAAGCATTTACAACGAGATCATCTTCCATTTCTCCATAGACCAAAAACGAGTCTTTAGTCCTTCTCAAGTACTTAAGAATCGCTTTTACAGCTACCCAGTGATTTTCACCGGGGTCGGATTGGTATCTGCTTGTCATGCTCAAAGCATAAGATACATCCGGCCTAGTACAGATCATGGCATACATGATGGACCCAATTGCCGAAGCATATGGAACATCATTCATTTTCTCATGCTCATCTTTTGTCTTAGGACATTGAGTCTTGCTTAGAGAAACTCCATGTAACACCGGCAAGGTACCTCTTTTAGAATTTTCCATACGGAATCTTCTAATGACCTTGTCAATGTATGTACTTTGGCTTAAACCAAGTAACTTTCTTGATCTATCTCTATAGATCTTAATTCCAAGTATATATGCGGCTTCACCCATATCTTTCATTGCGAAACACTTTCCCAACCAAGTCTTTACGGACTGAAGTGTAGGAATGTCGTTTCCAATGAGTAATATGCCATCCACATATAAAATCAGGAATAGCACTATGCTCCCACTAATCTTCTTGTATACACAAGGCTCATCTTCGTTCTTGATGAAACCAAACTCTTTGACCGATTCATCAAAACGGAGATTCCAACTCCTAGAAGCTTGCTTCAATCCATAAATGGATTTCTGCAATTTGCATACCTTAGAATTATGTTCAAAACCTTCTGGTTGTGTCATATACACATCCTCTTGTAGTTTTTGTCACGACCCGAAATCTAGGCTCTATTTTATTAGTATTAAATAATTATTATTTATTTGCTTATTTATTTCTTTAAATTATTATTTATTTAAATATTTATGTGTGCATTTTATGTGTTATAATAATTTAGGCTTAGCATTTTATTGGGTCATTTGGGTTAGTGTGGTATTGTTGGGTCTTAATTATTAGTAGGGAGTGTAGTAATTGTGTGTAGTGTAGTGGAGGGGGCCTAAGTGTAAAATCTCTTAAATCATTTTAACTACTCCCTCCCTACTCCTCCTCTTCTCCCTCACTCTTCTTCTCCTCCCAGCAAACTCCCTCTCTCTCCTCCATTTGTGTAAGTTTCTTTCTCTCCCTTCTCTCTTCATTATCTTCCTCTTCCTCTTGTAATCTCTCATTTCTTAAAACGTGAAATGTGTTTAGATCGTCGATAGGATCGCGTAGAACCAAAAAGAATCGAATTCCGTCATCTTTGAGAATTTTTAAGTAAGTTACTTTTCCCCCATTTTTATGCTAAAATGTTCATATCATGTTTATATAATGCTTGATGTGTTATATTTGAAGTTTGGTTGAGTATAGAATTTATTTTGAATTTATTTGAGTTTTTTGGGTAAAAATGGTGAAATCTTGAATGTGGCGATTTGGTGTTAGTTTGGATGATTAAAGGGTGTTATTTAGGTTCCCTTTAGGTTGGGTGTTGCTTAGGAGCTTTAGAAATGTATTGGGAAGCTTTGATTTGGATACTTAAATGAAAGATTGTGGTTTTGGTCGAAAATGGCATTACCCAGCTCTGTTCTTGGCCAATGCGTAGGCCAGGCGCCCGCCTGCCCTTGCCCAGGCGCCCGCCTGTACCCCCTTTTCTAGCGGCCTGACCTTCTGGCCAAACAAGCGCGCGCCTGCCCCTGCCCGAGCGCCCGCCCGTCCGCCTGCTTGGGATTTTGACCCTTTTTGCTTGTTTTAACTAAATGGCTTAACTAGTTTAGGGTTCCTTCTTCTAATTAACTTAAGATAACACCGTGGAACACTTATTTAAGTGGAATCAATTCTTTGTGAATAAATATGTTATGGAATTTGATTGAGTATCATTTTGGGAATGTGCTTCATCCTTGATGTGTTGTTTGGAATTGTTTACCTTTGTGGTAATTTATTTGGAATGGTTCCCTACTTTGGAATCTTAAGTTGTTTATTCATGCTAAAATATTATTACTTAGCATTTATTTGGAAGCCCAGCTGGCATATTTGTTGCATCGGGCGATGGGAAAGATTATAATGGCAAAGCCAAGTCCATTATAATATTGACCATTGTTTTGCCCCCTTCTATACCCTTTTCCATATTGGCCTTGGAAAAGACAAGTTAGCTTCCTTTGTGAATGTATCTAGATACCGAGCATGACTTTGTGGCATGGCTCTTGTCCTTTGTGACACTTTTATGGTTATTGGTTCCGGTACCGGGGGATTTCTCTTCAGCTTTCATGCTATTATGAAGATGTGAATTGTTGATTATTGAAGCTGCGCAGCGATCCTTTATTTGGATGTATCGGTTTGAAAACCTTGGCTAATATCCTTTGTTATGTGTTTATTTCCGCTGCTATTCATTATCTGATAATTGCTATCTGATATATGATAATTGCTATGTGTTATGTGATTTATTATTGATTATTGCGTCATAGCATGTCATGTAGTTGCATTAGTAACTTATTAAGATTTATCTCACCCCCTTTTCTTTTTATCTTTGTTTTCCTTAAACCCCCCCCCAGGTGCTAAGGATTAGTCTCGCTGATCACGAGAAAGAGGACGTCGAGTGTGGATACATTCTTTTAGGGAAAGTTGTTATAGGTTGGTTTACATTATATAAATGTGTAACCTTTTGGGATAGTTGTACCAATCAATGACGTCATTAAGAATTGTACATTTATATTTTGTTAAGCATAAACTTGTGGAAGTTTATGATAGTTGTATTTGGTATTATCAAACTTGGATTTGTAAAATTTTGGATCATCACCTTTTGGTATCAAATGGAATTTTAACTTCGGTATTTCATAGTTTTGGTTTTAAGTCGACGTCCATCTCGCGGTCTCGGGCCCACGGGGTTCGGGGTCGCGACAGTTGGTATCAGAGCTATGGCATTAGCTCTATGTATAAGTATAGGTGGATTAGTATGACCTAGGTGGGTAGTAGTGTGCGGAGTGATTAACGGTTGATGTTTTATGCAGGTACTTGTTTACAATGGTTCGTAGAAGGAGTGGTGAAGGTAGTACCGGTAATGCAAATCAGAATGATACAAGGGAAGAAGCCCGTGCCATGTTTCAAGGCATGTTCGAGGCGGCCATGAAGGCCATACGTGATCAAGGTCCGAGGGTAGAACAAGCACCACCCCGCTATGGATTGGAGCAATTTCTCAAACTGAAACCGGTTGAATTCAATGGGGAACCCGATGTTCGGAAAGCTGAGTTGTGGATCGAGTCGATTGAGAAGATTTATGAGGTATTTGGTTGTACGGATGAGGAGAAGGTCCGGTTTGCGGCTTATAAGCTTGTGGGAGCCGCCGAGCATTGGTGGAAGGGTGTTAAAGCTAGTTGGGATGATACTCACACGGTGTATGCGTGGGAGTTGTTCGTGCGCAAATTTAAGGAGCATTTCATTCCGGTTGTTGATCAAAACCGAAAGGAGATCGAGCTACTCAACCTGGAGCAAGGTTTGTTGTCTATAGCTTAATACTCGGCTAAGTTCTTAGAATTAGCCCGGTATTGTAACTATTTGGTGAGGACCGAGGAACAAAAGCTATGAGATTCATTCGGGGATTGAAGACCTCCATCCGTACTCAACTTATTGCCCAACGGATTGTGACCTTCCAAGATGCGGTAGACCGAGCCTACTTGATAGAGCAAGATATTGGGGAGCACAAAAGGAAAACTGAGGTTGCGGGTACGGTAAACCGGGAAGCCATGCTAAATCTCAACCTCAACACCGTTCCGACAGTCGAGGTAACCCAGGAGCATCATTTCAGTTTAAGGGGCAAACCACACTGAGGAATCCGGGTACTACTCCGGGGATTCAAAATAGGAGGCCTTGTACCTTTTGTCAGAGGGTAGGCCATACGGAGGATAGGTGTTGGAAAAAACAAGGCAAGTGTACCAATTGTGGCGAAATGGGGCACTTTGCGAGAGATTGCACGAAGTACCGAGGTCAGTCATCCGGGTCAGGGGTTGGTACTAATCAGGGTCAGAAAAGGGATGCCGCTAGGAAGCCCAAAGTTCAAGGAAAGATATATGCCATGAATCAACAACAAGCTACCGATGATCCATCCGTTATTGGAGGTATTGTTTCTGTGTCTAATGTGAGCGCACGAGCGTCAGTAGATCCGGATCATCTCATTCATACATTTCTGTGCCATTTGCTTCCATGTTAAATGCTGCATTCGAGTCTTTACCGTACGTGCTAGAGGTGTCGACCCCTATAGGAGTATGCTTGATTTGATTCTGATCGAGTCTTTCGTGCTTGTGATGTGGTTATTTGTGGTCGTGTCCTTTGTGCGGATTTGGTAGTTCTTCCTATCCAAGACTTTGATGTCATTTTGGGTATGGATTGGTTGAGCAAGTTTCATGCTTCCGTTGATTGCCGTAAGAAAACTGTTACTTTTTCTTATTCCCGATGTGCCTAAATTTGTGTTTGAGGCTAGTCCTCTGAGTAGAAAGGTTCGCTTAATTTCTTATATGAAAGCGAGAAAATTATTGCATAGTGGTTGTGAGGGGTATTTGGCTAGTGTTCTTGATACTAGGAAGGAATCCCCTAGTTTTGATAGTGTTCGGGTAGTTCGGGAATTTCCCGATGTTTTCCTCTACCGAGTATGATATGCCTCCCGATCGTGAGATAGAATTTTGTATAGCCTTTTGCCGGGTACGGCTCCAATTTCGAAAGCCCTTTAGGTTAGCCCCCACAGAGTTAAAGGAGTTAAAGGTTCATTGCAAGAGTTGCTTGATCGTGGGTTTATCCGCCCTAGTGTTTCCCCGTGGGGAGCACCGGTTTTATTTTGTGCGGAAGAAAGACGGCTCCTTGAGATTGTGCATCGATAACAAGAAAGTTGAATCAGGTTACGGTGAAGAACAAGTATCCTCTACCTCATATTGACGATTTATTTGATCAGCTTCAAGGGTCCGTGGTTTTCTCTAAACTTGATTTGAGGAGTGGGTACCATCAGTTGAAGGTTCGATCGGAGGATATTCCGAAGACTGCCTTTCGCACTCTTTATGGTCATTATGAGTTCTTGGTTATGCCGTTTGGGTTGACTAACGCGCCTGCAGTGTTTATGGATTTGATGAACCGAGTTTTCCATCCTTATCTTGACTCGTTCGTGGTGGTCTTTAATTGATGACATACTCGTCGTACTCTAAATCTCGAGAGGACCACGAGCAGCACTTGAGGACAGTTTTTATCCGTTCTTGCGAGGGAGAAATTATTTGCGTTGTTCAGTAAATGCGAATTTTGGCTCGAGAAGGTGTCATTTC
>JAOWBW010001520.1:0-49033 GCA_026119855.1 Campanula takesimana
TTGAGGATGTTCTAGTCCGGGTTGGTAAGTTCATTTTCCTGCTGATTTTATGTGTTAGATATGGACACGGATCCTAAGGCTCCATTCTGTTGGGGAGGCCATTCATGTCTACGGCTCATACTAAGTTAGATGTGTCGAATGGTTCATTAACCATGGAGTTTGATGGGGATTTAATGGAGTTCAATATTTTTGACTCCAAGAAAGACCCTAAGGATGTTCGTGGGTTGTGTTTTATGGATCTAGTAGAGCCAAAGGTAGAGGATGTGTCCAATATTTGTAGTGGGGATGATGATGTGAAGATTGGTTTGGAGATTCCTGCGGTAAAACATGGACCAAGAAAGGTGAAGAATCTTCCTAAGCACCGAAAGCATGTATTTGGAGGTGAGGAAGAAGTGATGATGGATAGTGGTTCGATGGAGAAGCATGGAGATTGAGCACGATGAACAAAAAGGAGAAGGGATTCATGAAGACAATTCGAGCTCAAACGGGGTGGAGTGTGCATTAATGAGGTACCATTTATTACCTTACGTTTAAACTGTCCTTATTTTTTTTTTTATTCACTTTTACACACTGAGGGACACTGTGTAGTTTAAGCGTGGGGATGAGTTTGTAGTTGTATAGTATACATTTTTCATTCTTTTTCATTCTAGATAGTTAGTTCAAAAAAAAAAAAAAAAAAAAAAACGCACAAGAAAAGAAGCCCGCTAGATTGAAAACCCGAAAGGGCAGTCTAGGCAAAACCAGGGTGTGCATAAAAAAAAAAAAAAAAAAAATGAGTGGCTAAGTGAAAACCGAAAGGGCGCTTAGGCAAAAGGTGAGGTTTGAGTAATAAAAGATCTTTCATCCACCAGAGAGAAGACATAAGGGAGGTTGGAGTTTGGGTAGGATATACACTATTGGAGTAGGAGGTTCGGATAGTGGAGATTAAGTTAGAAATCCTCGTTCTTTTCTGGAGATGTAAGGGGGTGTTGGTGTTTTGTTACGAGGTAAGTTTTGTGTTTAATTATAATATAACATAAACTTTATTTTATGAGGGAGATTGTAGAGTGAGATAAGCGTGGGGGAAAACTAGGACATTTTTAGATCCCCTTGGCTTTTGAGTGGACATGTAGTTTGGATACCGTTTATTATGTGTTGGTATCAAGCTAGTGTCATTGTTATTATATCTTTAAGGAGTTATAAGGATACGGAGTTTCTACACTTCGTGATTTTATTTGTTGAGTTTGATTGGTGGTTTAGAGGTGACTAGGAATCATTTTTCTCTATGCAACGCTATTAGACCGGTGTTTTAGAGGGGAGTTAGGATTTTACTCAGGGACGAGTAAAGGTCTAAGCGTGGGGGAATTTGATGGACGGATTTTATACCATTATTTCCTATGTTTTTATGAGCTTAAAATAATTATTTTATGTATTTTAGATAGTTTTTATGTAATTTGGGCAATTATGTACTTTTGGGGTTTAATTTTAATTTGGGGATATTTTAGTATTTTAATATTTTTACCCAAATTAGAATTTTATTATTCAAAAGAAACTCCAAAATGGAATTTAAATTAAATGCCCAAGTTTAATGAAGAGAGATAGAGGGATTGAAGAATTTCACTCAGTCCTTGTGCCACAAGTACCCAATTCTTGTGCCATAAGGGCCGGCCAAAAGAATTAAATTGAGGAGAATCAAGCCCAAGTGTTGAGGAAGAAGGAGGAGAGGCGGCCCAATTCGAAGAGCCCACCAGCACAACCCATATCACCAGGCGGATGGCCCAACAAAGCAAAGCAGCGGCCCAATCAGTCCAACTCGGAAGGCCCATTCTCTGGCCCAAGCGGATTAAGAGAAAACGCACCTACCAGGTGCGCTTTCTGGCGTTCCTGGCGAGTGGTCGACAACGCTGGCGCGTGGCGGTTGACTGGCGAGAGTGGGGGCGCGTGCAGGCGCGTGTGCCGGCTGGAAATTCATATTTTTGGTTATTTTTGTTTTATTTTTAATTCTTTTTCATTCCTTATTAGTTTAGGACTTATCCTAGGTATAAAAAACTAGGTTTTTATTTTGTTTTGAGGGGAGACTTCCACAATAATTTGAGATCTAGGTTTTATTTTTTTTCATGGAGATTTCAAAGCTCCATATGAGGAACTAAAACCCAAGCTTTGGTTTGAATCTTGAACCATCTTTACATCAATTTGAGGTAATTTTCTTTTCACAATTTGATTTCTATCATAATTTACTTGTTCTTAATTCTAGATCCGTTGCTAGGGTTTATAAACATGATCAATTTATTTATCTTTGTGATTGGATCTTTGCTAGAATTCTCTGTTCTGTGCCAGAATTAGGGTTTTCACCGTAGCAATTTCATGATTTATGCATGTGCCATGGTAAATTGTGATTAGGGTAAAATTAACAATATCTATATGAAATAATTGTAGAAAGTGTTCTTGATTTATGTTTCTTAAATCGTTCATCAATTAATTTTGCGATCTATACTGTGCCAGTTAGATTAAACTATTAATTAGGGTTTCTAGTGAGTGTGCCACTGCTAGTAACTATTCTGAAAGAGGAACAAAGATTGAAATAAATCTCGGATCAAGTGAATAGGGTTAAAAGTGAATTGATGTACCGATGATAATTGATTAAAAAGTGGGGGACGGAAACAAATCTGAAGTATTCTTTAATTATTGTTTTTGTTCATATTTAGTTTAATTTATGTTCTTAGGATTTAATAATTATAATTTTCCCCCAATCTGGTCAAGTGACTGTTCGTAAGATGAAAAACACTTTGAACAAATATCAACTTCAAATATACTCCCTCCGTCCCACCTCACTTGAGACCTAAGATGCGGGCACAATAACTAAGGAAAAAGAATAAAGTAAAGAAATTGTGTGGTAGAAAATGAAGAGAGAGAATGAGTGGGGTAAATAGTAGTGTGTAGAATAAATTGAGTGGTGGAAAATAAAGAGAGAGAATGAGTGGTGGGGGTAATACATTCATTAAAATTGGTAAAAATAAAATTAAATTAAATAGAAAAATCGTAAACTAAAAAAAAAAACTATTTATCCAACTTCTTTAGTTTTTTCTTGTTGCCACAAATTGGTGAACTAAAAAAATATATTTTTGATTTTTTTATTTAGAAAAAAAGTTAAATTTTTGAAGATAATGATCTTATTTTCTTTTAAAATTTATTATTTTTGAAAAAATAATTTGATTTGAGCTTTTTGTCTATCTCTCACATTAGTTATAAAATATGTCATTTGACCCCCTTTAAAGAAATATCAACTTCAAACTAGTCAATTCTGTTAGTCATGTGCTTGACACATGCTTTTAACGAATTCCGTAAAAAATGCCTTAACTGGCGAATTTTTAAATCATCAAGACTCGATTTGACATAAAAAAGACACCCAGGGTTCGCTTGGAAGGGTGGTATGGTACTTCAGGGTCTAAATTGTCGTTAACCCCAAAAAAAAATTGATTTTCCAAGCAATTAGAAGGTACATAAAGCTTGCAACCACTTGTACATTAGGGACCGGATGGACGACGTGGTGTTAATTCAGCCCTTCCATTCCCCGCGTTCCCCAATTCTCCCAACCATATCTCTCGTCGTCGATGCTACTCACTCCGTCCGTGAGAGAGAGAGGATGACGAAGCTTCTTCACGGCTCTCACTTCACCTGCATCCACCTCCCGGCGGTCCTCGCCAAGTCTCCGCCGCCGATTCGCCTCCTTCCCTCTCTCTCATCTCTCCAATTCATCACCCGTTCCTCTCTCTACTACACTCTCCTTCCCAGGCCCATTCCCTTCATAGCAACTCCCATTTCCACCGCAATCTCTCATTTCGAACTTTCGATTCTTCCTCCTCGACGCCAAGACCGATGGGTGGCGTGACCTCCGGGAAAGAGGCAGAAGCCGAGTTGAAGCATGAGACTGATGGTAATGGGAGTTTGAAACGTGGCGTTGGATGAGTATCCGAGTGGCGAGTTCGAATTTAAGAGTCCAGGTGCGTGGGACAGCTTTGTGGTGAAGCTTCTTCGGATGCTGGTTGCTTGGCCGTGGCAGCGTGTTCGGAAGGGAAGTGTTTGAACATGAAATTGCGTGGCCAGTTTGCTTACCGTTACTACTTATTTTGACGTCTTTGATTGACCTTGATTTATGCATTATTCAGTCAATTGCTTAATTTGCTTATCAGTAGATGTGGATAATTAGAATTTGATGGAACCAACATGTGTTACTCTGATGTTAAAAAAACTCAGGAATTCATGCCTCAAGCTTTTGAATTTTGAAGTGGACTTGAGCTCCTTCTGTTCAATTTTCAAACAATGTTTGCCAGAATATCACATTTCAATATAGGTTTCTATAAATGTAGTGATCATTAGTACTGATGCTGGCCAAATATTTAAAGGACGAAAAAGTGAAAGGAAATGAATGTTAGCGAGAGAAGGGTGGTATGATTACAAACTTTCATCAACGAAAAAGAGGGGTGTTGGGGTTAGGGATGGGAGAGCTAAAAGAATCTTTTATTGTGTAAATACTTGGACATGCAGTTTACAGACTGCAATTCCATTAAAAGACTACTAGATGGTATAAGCTTGGTGC
This sequence comes from Campanula takesimana, assembly GCA_026119855.1. Lineage (NCBI taxonomy): Eukaryota > Viridiplantae > Streptophyta > Magnoliopsida > Asterales > Campanulaceae > Campanula > Campanula takesimana. The sequence continues at coordinate 4,577 of JAOWBW010001520.1, forward strand.
CTGGATGAAGAAAACTTCTGGAAGTAATAATGATGAACCCAAGCCCCAATTGGGTTGTCAATAAGCAGTGACTGTATAGATGTTAAAGTTCGACTCAGATTTGATATTAAATATACATATACATTTTTATTTTTATTTGGTGGTGGTGGTGGTGGTAGGGGGTGGGTTCTGTATGTAAAAAAGGACTTGAATAATCTTGGGTTGACTCATGACTGGTCTTATTATCCCAATGGGAATGGCCTGGTGAGTTTTAGATACTGTCCGAGAGAGCACCAGTCTAAAACAATAGTGAGTGCTTCTAAATGATCTACGTGTGTGCTCTGCAAGACTTTAGAGATTCTTTAAAAAGGTTTCCATGAGCAAAAGATACAAGGAGGTTTTCTTGGGGGGGGGGTGGATGTTGCTTTTAGGGAGTACGGTTGCTGGTGAAATAAAAATAATCATAACTTACATCTCGTAACAAAAGAAGGAAAGAAAAATAACGAAAAAAATGGTAGTAAGATCTAAATGACCCAAGCATTTAGCTCTCATGAATATCTATGTATTGAAAGTCTCTAATGAGAACTTTAAGTGCACTCCCCACAAATCGTTGGCCCAAACTAGGGCATTGGCTTAGGTGCCAGTATGATGGGGCAATCTTCTCCACATAATGATTGCAGTTCTTTTACCCGGGGCCCATTACATTTCCTTATCCTGGTGGGTCTTTGCCATGGGATCTTCTCCATACATATTTCTTTATCCTGCCATGCCTTTATCTAGGGAGGTCTCTTGACTGCATTTGCTTAGCTGCCGTCACCTTAGGTACCTCCGCATAGAATTGTTTATTTCTGACAGGGCTTTTCCTCGCGTCTGTTCTTTTGGTCTTTGCTTATCTGAGTAGATTTCGCCCAAAGATCTGTAACCTGAGATTTATTCTGGCAAGCTTCACCAAAAAATATCCCTCGTCTAGCTGGTCTTGATCCTTTTGTTCATCTGAGTAACCTTGTGACCGAAAAACTCCAATTTACCCTGCCAATGGTGAATAACTTCTTTTTACCCCCCCCCCCCTCCCCAGGGATCGAAAGGCGAGAGTAGGCTGTGAGCTCGTGGGAATGCCTACTATGCCGTCCTGAGGCATAGCATATGTCTTCAACAAGTTTGCATTTTGGAGCAGGAAAGCTCCACCTCGTGGACGAAGGTCTCACTTCCCTACTTCCTCAGAGGAGAAACATCCAAAATTGGTGGCTGAAGTCTAAAATAGAAAGATTTATTACACATCAAACTATACGCTACAAGTTCTTGAGCCTCACAATTAATAGAAAGGTATATCACACATCAAACTATACACTTAGAATATTCTCCGTTCACTAGTTATGCTACTACATAATAAAGAAACTTCAAGAATGAAAAGATATAATGAAGATACGAGGATGGTTTCAGGCCCCTGCTAAGATAGATTTTCCGAACTTAAAGGGGAGCAAGCTACAAGTTGCATTTATACAGTGTTCTTGGCTTACTTTACTTGCATTGGTAATGTTGCAAATGCCACATGGGGAAGGGGGAGGGGTATATATGTTGTTATTCTCAAGAAAAAGGAAGTGTATCCTCTATCTGGAACAACTTGAGTATTTGTTTCTTTTCTATGTTACATTGGCGGTATTCCCGGAAGGAGAGTTGGAAACAGCTTACTCGCAAAGGTAAGTCAAAATCAGAGGGCAGGCGTTTGCTAAGGGATTAGTCTTCATTCTACTTCTTTTAGTGAGAAATGGAGGAAAGCATATGAGATGAGGAACTTCGTTTTAGTTTGTGAGGTTTCAAACTTTATTTTATCTCACATGTCATATTTTTTCATGCACAATGATATATGTGACGGTAAGTTACTATTCCTTTCTTCAGGTATCTGATCAGCTAAATAGCCGTTTTTCTTCAGGGTATCTCTACCTCAAATTTGTGAAAATTTCATAAAAGCAACATATGATCCTCGTATATCTGGTGTATATCTCCACATAGAACCTCTTAACTGTGGATGGGGTAAAGTGGAAGAAATTCGAAGGCACATATTGGACTTTAAGAAGTCAGGTGACACTACTTCTACTCCCCCCCCCCCCCCCTTCCCCTTATAGGATTGAATTAACTTTAGTGTTCAATTGGATTTATTAGAAGAAATACTGGAAGTATCCATCAACAAAACTTGTGGCCCTATTTTGGTGGTAAATAGGGCCACAGGTTTTCTTTCAATGGGACGATTCTCCGTCTCATTGAATAAAGAAATATATATAATAAAAAAAAAAAAAAAAAAATCCATTTTGGGAAAGTGGGACTTATCAATGGGACGCCCAAAAAAGGGAAGTTTGTGCACTTTGTTATGGCACGGAGGGAGTATTGTTTTCTTTCATGGGACGATCCTCGTATATCTGTTTCTCTCTTCTTCTTCTTCTTTTTTTTCCATTTTCTTTTTATCTTTTTAATTATTTTTTTGGTTATGGTGTCATGCTAGCTTGCTCAGTTGTACTGGTTCAGTCTTTGTTTTGATATGTAATATTAATGTATTTCTCATATGCACCATTTAGTTTTTGATAATTTATTTTATTGTACTTTGTAGGGAAATTCATTGTTGCTTATGCTCCTTTATGGGGAGAGAAAGAGTATTACATTGGTTGTGCTTGTGAAGAGCTCTATGCCCCTCCAAGTGCCTATTTTTCTTTGTATGGCTTAAGTACCCAGGCATCATTTCTCGGAGGTAAGCTGATTGTTCCTATTTCTGCTAAAGCTTTTTCTTTTATTATTTCGTGAAATATATAATGAGAAGTCATCTAGGAACAGTTTATATTGTTGTCTTTTCACCTTTCGCTCTTTTCCGTGCATAATTATATAAGAAAGTCTCCTTTTCCTTGCATTAGCTTTTGAAATTTGATTCTTTCATTGCCGACTTTAGACAGAATTATACATAGATTGCATAAATCCTAATTTCCTAGGGTCATCATCGAAGAATCTATGCATGTGACCTTGGATCTCTATACCTACTTGAAAACTATAAGATCTATTCCCTTGTTAGTAGCACCCTCCCATGAGCCGACTTTCTCCACTAATAACAGTGTAGCAGGTGTTATGAAGAGAGCAGTCTCCACCTTCTCTCTCTTGGCAGAATATTTCAAACCTTGCCTGTCAAATACTCTCCTCAATCACTGTATCTCTCTCACCTCACAACTCCGAGAATCTTAATATGCAGAATTGTTGTCACTTTATTGGTGGTAGACTAAGAAATATACTCATTTGAGTAATAAGTTCTGTGAGTTCATTCTCTTGATTTGTTTTAGGGGTATCAGAGATATAAGGATGAGACCTCTTTGTGGCAGTGTGGCATTTTGGTTAAGCAAAACGCTTAGCCAAAGCTCTCTCATGGAAGAGGGTGGTCTTTGTTGCTTTGGTTTGGCAAGTGATTGGAATGCCTTTTTTGGGTTGCCCCTTTATAATATTTGGTAGGATTAGAGAGGGAGATATTGTTTCATAACTTTTGTAATTTCATTTCTTTACTTGGACCCTCATGTATCTTGCCACTAATAAATTTTCCATGTCAACATATTCTTCTTTATTGATCGAAAATGAACTATGCTTACGTGCGTATCATCATTAACGGAAATATCTAACACTTTTCTAGGGGTTCTTGAGAAAATTGGTATTGAACCACAAGTTCAGAGAATTGGTAAATATAAAAGTGCTGGGGATCAACTTACTCGCAAAAGTATATCTGAAGCAAATCGTGAGGTGCTGACTTCATTGCTTGATAACATCCACGGAAACTGGGTAGATAAAGTTGCTCGTGCCAAAGGTGTCTTCTCTACTTTGTGGTTTTGCCAGCATTGAAATATTAACCATAACAAATATGATTCCATTATCTTATTCAGGAAAGCAAGAGAAGATATTGAAAGCTTTATTAATGAGGGCGTTTATCAGATAGAGAAATTGAAAGAAGATGGATGGATAACAGATATCAAGTATGATGATGAGGTAATGAGAAAAGGTTCACCTGAAAGCTGTGGTACTTATATGTGGTTCAGATGACTCCTTTCCTTTTCACACACCCCACGAGTAACCCTTCCCTAGTGTTGCAATTGACTAATTAATTAATCAATCACAGTAGCAGTTTCAGGAGTTGTAGAAAATGAAGGATGACAGCTTGCTAATAGATTTAAATATTTTGATGAGGTAAAGAAAAACGGTGAACCATTGTCCCCGTTACTTTTAGATGTGGATAAGATAGCTATTTTTGTCTTTGATTTCAGACAAACCATTGCAATCCACTAAGTTGTGATTATAACAGTTTGAGGAGCTTTCTTTCCAAAAATTAATCATTACGTTTGGGGATTATTTTCAATTAAAGTTGTGGTTTTAATATCTACTCTGCTACCATCCGGCCAACTGGCTATTTCACTACGCCTATAGATTCTATTTTGAGTCTCTAACAGATCTATAAACAATGTATGTGCTATAGAAATTTAAGGAAATGTATGATAGCGGCTCCCATGCAAGTAAGAGGCTGGTAGAAATGTTAAAATGTGTTCTCATTGCGGGTTGATGGATATTTTGCCCCTAAAAATGCCCAGATTATAACTTGACACTTGTTTTCAAGTGTTGGTTTTTGTTTTCGTATTTTCATAGAAGCTTAGAAATAAATTAAGTAGCAGGTTTTGACTTCAAGGGGTGGTATGCAAATCCTTCTATGATCCACTAGGTTATACCTTAAAAATCCTGGTCTACCTTTTTATCCATTGATAAGGAATTTTGGTTTTGCAGGTTTGATGTTTTATTATAGAAAAAGGGAACATAATTGAAGTCCATATGTTAGATTTGGACTCCTAGGTAGGAGATGATGAATTAGACATAATAAACAGCAGATGCTTGCTCCCAAATTCACATCAAAATTGCTAGAATTAGAAGAAAGGGAGTGTGTGTCCTTGTTATGATTCAGTAAAGTGGTTGCAGATCCGGAAATTCTTTTTTTTTTTTTTTTTTTTTTTTTGAGTTTGCAGAACCCATAGTGTCTTTTGACTTGCTGGCCTTTCTTTGTAGAGATTTTGGACATTATAGTTGCTTTTTTTAACATTGTCATAGTCCTTTAACCTAAAAGCAATATAAAATAACTGAAAATCAAGTGTAAAGATCACAAGTTGTAGCAAGATGAACAGCTTTTCTTGGAAGTTAATTATTAGTATGTGGAGCATAGACATTTTTTTCATCTTCTTTTATAATTTGTTATATCATTTTAGATGTTTTGCTCGTAACATTACCCTCTTCAGGTTACATCGATGCTGAAAGAGAGATTGGGTATTGCAAAGGATAAAAATCTGCCACTAGTTGACTATAGGTTGTAATTTCTCTTCTTTTTTTCTTTACCTCTGTTTTGCAGCTAACATGCTATGACTATATTCAAATGCAGATGCAATAGATACATTCTCATCATATTGAACCAACTCATTGTAAAGTCTTTCAATGATACAACCTTTCACTTTTTTGTTGCTTTCTGACATTGAAGTTACTTAACTGCAGGAAGTACTCACGAGTTAGAAAATGGACTCTGGGTCTATCAGGTGGTAAGGAGAAAATAGCAGTGATCAGAGCCTCTGGTAGCATTAGCCGCGTACGAGGCCGATTTAGTTCCTCTAGTTCCGGTATTGTTGCTGAGCAATTTATTGAAAAGATTCGCAGCATAAGAGGTAAGTGAAATGAATGATGGTTTCATTGACAGTAGAATGAATTAGACTATTGATTATAACTCAGTCAGGTTCCATGAAATGATGATGAGCTCATGGTATTTGCGCTCTTTATTTATCCACGATGACTGTTGGTTAATATGTATTGCTGCCCTCATTCGTTTGAATCTAAGTTGACTGTTACAGAACGTAGAACAGAATTAGTTTATAGATATCAAATGTATCCTCTTGTTTTGCAACCTTGGTGGTTATTTTTCCTCCTCCTCTCTACCTCTCCTTCTCCCTTTGTATTGGTAATTTTTGTCAAATTAAAATATACATCAAGTGTTTGTTTCATTGCAAAATGAAATTTGGGTATCAATGTCAGACTGGGGTGTCTGCAAAAGTGCATTAGCTCAAACAAAAAACATTAAGTGCACTAAGCTCTATGATGCTCAGACTCGGGTACGAGTGTCTAACACGGGTACGGATCCGAGGGTCTGATCCTCACAAATTTTAAGATTTTACACTGAATGTAGTGTAATATGCCACAGCCACACCCATGTCGGGTACGAGTGTCTAACACGGGTACTTCAGCAATATTGAAGGGTCCTAGCATCACAGACTAAGCTTATATATGTCTACATTAAAAAAATTGTATATCTAATATGGCTATGGAGGTGGAATATGAGAGAAGTGCATATTGAAATATTTGATCTCGTACCTCATTTTAAAGTCCTGATAAGTGCTCCGCTTTTTGAATACAAATAGCTCTTTGTATTATGTTTCTTACTCTAATTCTGATGAGCGAATCACTGTGCAGAGTCAAAAAAGTATAAGGCTGTTGTCATCCGGATTGATAGCCCTGGAGGCGACGCTCTTGCTTCAGACTTGTAAGTGCTTCTGTACTTAGTCAAGAAGATTTAGAAATTATTTTGCAACCTGAATATTATGGATGACTTATTAGGTGCAATATGAATCTTGTTTCTTCAACTCAGTGAAATGTGAAATATTTGTATTTTTGGTGCATGCTTTTTCTGGAGGGTACATTCTTTACTTGTCTTTAGCAATATTATGTTTATGAGGCTCTAAGAGAAAGGCAAAATACAAGATTTCACGAAAGTAAAGACAATTACATGTCTAGCTCCTGGATGATCTTATTGCAAATTGATTATATTTGTATTTCCGCTGTACAGAATGTGGAGGGAGATCAGACTTCTGGCCGAATCTAAACCTGTCATCGCATCAATGGCAGATGTAGCGGCTAGTGGAGGATACTACATGGCTATGGCAGCTGGGGCTATAGTTTCAGAAAATCTTACTTTGACTGGTTCTATTGGGGTTGTCACTGGTGAACTTACTATCCTATTAACTTCTACAGTAATAAAGTTGCTCCGATAACTCCCACAAGACGGCTCTTAAACCTAAACAATAATTTTCAGTTTTCCTCCGTAATCTCCACTTGAAGTTTAGGTATCTTTAATGAACAAAATGCCCATTGACATTCTCGCAAGAGTTCTTGGCTAATTACACCATCTAGACCAGATCATCAATCAACCATTGGGTATGATAGTGTGGATATCGTATTTTCAGACTTTTTTTTACTAAATCTATCCCATCTTCCATTATGCTCTCCGAAACAGGCTAAAGTATGTGTGAACATTTTGCTAATCGTAGTGTGTGGTTCTCATGATTTCCAATGCTTGTCTGTTGTGATCCAGAAGTTAACTACATGTTTCTTAGGATTCATAAGTTTTCTTCGTGTTGGTGAATCTAGTTGCTTGTGCAGCACTTATTTGTTGAGGCAGAAGTTTGCTCTTGTGCAGTCTTCTTTTTGGTGAGTGTTGATCATCCTATTTTCTTGTAGGGAAGTTTAATCTAGGGAAACTGTACGAAAAAATAGGCTTCAATAAAGAAATCATATCTAGCGGAAGATATGCTGAATTGACTGCCGCCGAGCAGCGACCATTCAAGTGAGAAACTTCTCATATCATATCCTACAAAGATGGTCATATGTTTGTTCCAACTATGGTCCTGTTTCCTACCTATCCATATTTTCCAATGTCAAATTGGCTGTTTATTTTTGCAATTCTGTGTCTGGAATAATCCTCAAATGGTTCATATGCTGTTTGGCTTCCAAATTTTTTTCAAGATTCTGAGCACGTGCTGACAAAAATAAGAAACTTCTACGAATTAACAGGCCAGATGAAGCGGAACTATTTGCCAAGTCTGCACAGAACTCATATAAATCATTCCGGGACAAGGCAGCTTTTTCAAGATCAATGACTGTGGGTAGTCAATCAGATAGAAATGTGAAAATTAAAGTACTTGAAATTATTAATGGTTCACGTAAAAAATCATTCTATGGCAGGTAGATGAAATGGAAGAGGTCGCTCAAGGAAGAGTTTGGACCGGTAATGATGCTGCTTCACGTGGATTAGTTGATGCTATTGGTGGGCTTTCAAGGGCTGTTGCTATAGCAAAACAGAAAGCTAATATACCCCAGGAAACACCGGTTGGTTCCACTTCATTTTTCACCAGTCTCTATTTTTCTCAAGTACTTGTTACATTGTTTCCTGGCCCTTGATGAGTTTTAGACGGTTCAAATTAAAAATATCATTTGAGTGTTAGGGCTCGTCTGGTACACAATTCCACAAACGGAGAGTTTTACAAACAGAGTTTTTTCTAAACGGAGCTTTCTTGAACGGAGGCTTTTTACTGTGAACGTGTTTGGTGCATCATTTTAAAACGCAAACTCAAAAGTTAGATTGTTATTCATAATGACATTTTTACCCTTTAACTATATTGTGTTCATATTTTGATTATATTAGAGTACTTCAACAAGTTCAAGCATCAGATGCTATAAACAAAAATACTCCCCCTGTCCTATTGCTATTTCTCATTGCCTCCTAAAGTTCTTCCTACCGTTCTAAAATGATCTTCTCATTTGCTATTTCTCATTGTCCCCCCAAAAAAATCTTATTTCCACAATTTAGGCCTAAAAGTGTAAAAGCAACACATGGCTAGTGAAGCAAGTGTCCACATTTTTAAAAAGATTGAATAATCAAATGTGAATATCATTTTGGGATGGAGAGAATATAATTCAAGCAAGAAATAAAAAATATTCTCTGTCCTTCTCCTTCTCAAAATGATAGTTTTGTTTGAAAATTTTGTTTGAAAAATATGACTAATTTTTTGAGTCAAACAAAATACGCAAATGAGACTATCATTTTTGAGACCAAAGAAAAAAACTTAACGAAATTGGAGAAATGATCCCTGAGTGCTTCCCATTGTCTGATAAACAAAAAGAAAAATAATTGTTCAGCGAATTCAATCAAGTTTCTTGCTCCTTTTCTCTACCCTTCCAGTTTGTTCCCTCCACAAAAAGTCAAAACCATCTGTAACCCACCTTGAACTAGTTCCATGGCCATTTTCGTTTATCCTTCTCGCCAAATTTTTGTTTGCTGGATGACGAACGTGGATACTGGAAAATATACCCCAGATTCTTCCATTAATTTTTTCTTCTTCTCATCCTCTCCATCGGTAGTGGGTACATCCAACTCTATTTCATCCCAAAATTAAAAGGTTGATTTGGTCAGAAATATATATTTGCTGCGATCAATAACTTCCGTTCCAAGAGACGCTACAATTTGTAGCAGTGGAAATGGAGGTTCCGTTTCAAGACGTAACCGATTAGAACGTAGGATTGATACGCTCATTAGGAAAGAACGGCACGTTTGGTATTGAGTTCTTGGATGGAACGGAGGACCAGACAGGCCCTAAGTCAGCAACGTTTAGTTTAACAGAGACTGTATTTTTTATTCGTTCATGTGAAGTCTACGACTACTAGAAATGTGTACAGCTTTAGTGTGAGATGAAAAGGCAAATGCATAAATATTGAAAATCAAGCAGGTGTACAAGATATACAGTCATCAGAATATGAATTATGAACGATTGTGTCTTTTATCTTCTGTCCAGGTTACTCTTGTCGAACTATCAAGACCCTCAACCACCTTACCGCAACTTCTAAGTGGCATAGGGAGTTCGTTGATTGGAGTGGACATGACACTGAAGGAACTACTGGAAGGATTAACCCGAGAAGATGGAGTGCAAGCCCGTATGGATGGGATCATGTTTCAGAAACTGGAAGAAGCTCCTTTTTCCAACCCCATCATCACTTTGCTAAAAGACTACCTGGGTTCCATTTGATCTCTGAGAAGGTTTTTTTCACAGTTCATGTACAATACAAGCATTTTTGTCCTTTTTTTTTTTTTCCAGGTCATCCTCCCCTTTTCTGGTAGCAATTTCCTGGAGAAGGGATCTTCAGACAGAACATTAAAACATTGTATCTGCTTCCTTAAGTAAATATAAGCTGGAAGCCTGCGCGTAAAAAGTTGCTGTTCTTAGAAGTGCCAATTTGTTTAGCAAGATGGGAGAGATTACGTTCTTTTTTCTCTTGTAGTAAGCACTTTAAACATAGAAATGCGCATGATCTTACTGTAAAATACAGTATTCATTACAGGTATATAATGTGTGTTACATACTTATAGGTATTTTTCTCAATGCCAATCTCCATCTGCAGTTTCAAGTGATTTCCTTTGTATCTTGGAACGGTCTTCTGGGAATGTATTGGTTTGACAGCTTGAATGGTATGGAGGAAATGGCAAGCTTGCCTTTAATTTACCTTCTGAACAGATTTGGTGAAACGATCCTCACGTAAAAAAAAAAAAAAAAAAAAAAAAAACAACAACAACACATTCAGAAGAAGTAGAAACTGGGAGGTGAACAAAAAGGGAGCTTCATAATCTGGAGGATTTGAATGAGTTGAACCAATAAGTAATTGATAAAACTGCTAATTGTGAAAATAAAAAATAATAAAATTATGGTGAATTGCCTAAATATTCTCATTCATAATCTTGTGAAAATGAGCTGTGATAATATGGTACTGGAAAAACTATTTCGACAAGAAAAACAGATGACCATAAGTAACGGTTAATTGTATGCACTATCCACTTTTTTCCAGAACAAGTCTCAATGCTCTCATTTTTATTTTATTTTTTGAAAGATTTTGTTTCATTATTCCTTTTCTCAACTACGAGTATTATTAATGGAAAAGACTAGTTGACCCCTAAAACTCCTTCCAAACATTATATTAGTTACTTCAATGATTTAAAGGTAATATAGTCATTTGACACCTTGACTCAAAAATAAAGTTGATGAAATGAGGCAAGTGAGATGAAACTAACCCCAATGTATAACTGACTATATTTAGATTTAGATTTAGATTTATATTTAGATTTGTTGCTTACAAAATTTCGCTTTGCGTGACCTTATTTCCATTGTTTTCAAGTAAGTATCGAACATTTATTGAACTCACGTAAAATCAATCACAAATCTTATTAATCTCAAATATTAATTCCGAAATAGGCCGTGTGAATGAATTTTTTCTCAAATAATTCATTTTTAAAATAATAATTCCCAAAATACAACTCTTCCAAACTATTTGCCAAAATGACAATTTTTTTTTAAAACTCGCTACTAGTGATGGTGAAATTATCATTTTCTCGGTCAAACTCGCTGGTGCTACAAGCGAGTCTATTTTTTCCCCATTTTTTTGCCAAAATTTTATATTTACCGAAAATTGCCAGAAATAATTCAATGAAAATCGCTACTGGTGATAGCGAGTTTGACTTTTTTTTACTGAACTCGCTTTTCTCATTGGCGAGTTTCACCAAACTCGCTTTTGGCAGAAGCGAATTTTTGAGCGGAATTTCAGATAAGATTTGAGATTCTCTTCGGATTGAAAGAATACTCTAAACCCCACAAAATAGGTTCGAAAAAAAACCCAATTTTCACATCTATCATTTCCATTGTTGGTGATGACTTTAAGGTAAAACCACATCATTTCATTGATGAAATATACTTGGAAATTTATGAAGATTTATTAACCATAATCTATACAAATTCAAAGCAAGCCAAATTCCAAATATAAGCCAACAATGGAGAAGAGATAGAAGTCGTTGCTGCCTTTTTTTTTTTTTTTTTTTTTTTTTTTTGTTTGTTTCTTTTCCAGTCGACTGGAATGTGATAGAAGAGGAATGGCGAGTTCGTTTAAAAATCTCGCTTTTCAGTCAACTTGGTCAACCTCGCATTTGGTAGTAACGATTCCCATTAAATTTAAATATTTTCCGGCCATTTTCTGAAATTAAATTTGGCAAAATAAACGGGGAAAAATTAAACTCGCTATCCCCAAAAGCGAGTTCCAGCGGAAAAAAAATTGGATTCGCCTGTGCCAGTAGCGAGTTTAAAAAATATGGTCATTTTGGCAAATAGTTTGGGAGAGTTGATATTTTGGGAATTATTATTTTAAAAATGAATTATTTGAGAAAAAAAAAAACCGTGTGAATCCCATCATCAATTTAAACAATGCATTGAAATTCTGGCAGCCTCAATAAATAGTAAGTTCAGTTTTTTTTATAAGACTAGAAAAACTACTTTTTATAATATTATTACAACTAGTTTGTAACCCGTCGATACTCGACAGGGCATAATAAATCAATTAATTACAAATATAATTGAGATTGTGTATTCAAATACTCATTAAATTAATCAATAAATTGTAATATTGAAAAAGTAGATCATGGTATAAAATAACTTGATTAACACAATTTGAAGCGTGTGCATCAGTTGGTTTGTTTGGATTATATGTAAAAGACTGTTACACGTATTGATAACACACATATTTTCTCATAGTAAAATTTAATCAATTAAATTATAGAAAACAAAAAAATACAAAAACATATTAGTATTTTGAGGAAGCAAGTGGATATGGTATTCGAGCAAGGTTTAGGCTTGTTTGAGAATCACAAAAAGTAGGGAAAATTGCATCCAAGATCACTGAACTATTGGATATGTTATTCGAGCAAGTTTAAGTTTGTTTGAGAATCACAAAAAGTAGGAAAAATTGCATCCATGATCACTGAACTAATGAGGATGCGTGGTTTTAATCACACAACTCATTTTTATAGCATTGAGTAGCGTAAAATAATTTTAGATGCACTTGTATGCTAGAACAATTTTAATCCCTGAATGCCATACTCATATTTAAGTAAGAGAAAGAGGAAGAGATGAAGCGGAAGCATATAATAAATGTATACCTGTTGAATCCATCTTTATGTCTTGAAGGGAGAATAAGAATAAAGTAGAAGATAATGTAGGGAGATGATCTTCTAAATGAAAGTGTCTCTTAGTCTCTCAAAAGTTCTTTCAATAATGAAGAGATAATTTAGATGAGAGAAAGTAAGAATCAAGTATGTTTAAGGCTTGATGGAGGGGCCTTTATATAGTAAACATGGTGACACTTCAAATAGGGACCATACCTATTCATTTCCAAAGCAATGTTGATTTACCATCTTGCCCATCAAAGATAGATAAATAACATTTCAGGGATTCTACACATTGACTATTTTGACCATACTTTATATTAATGTCATAGTTATGATTTTATTAATGGAAGGTACCAAATTATTTGTGTTGCAAGCCATATTGATCTAACAATCTCCCACTTGGGTTGCAAAACAAATTTCTTCCTTTAAATCATAAGTACAACATAAATGATAACCCAAATGTGCACTTTGTTATCACTTATAACAATCTCGTCCATTAGCCATACAAGTATAGAACTAAAGGGGCAGTCGTTGTAATTGATTCGCAACTAAACCCACTATAATTACATATACTAATTCAACTAAATGACATAGATCAAAAGTATGGATGTGTAGCATGGATCTTAATGAATATATACATATTCTTCCAACTAGTCCAACTTAACCAAATGAGATCAAACTTTAAATAATAATAGAACAATAAAATTGAAGAAAACAACATAAACTCCCACTATATTAAATGTTATCAAAAGTTGTTACACCCATATGAGCAACATGCTCGTGAAACACTAAAGGTGATAACGCCTTAGTAAACGGATCCGCTAACATAGAGTTTGTACCAATAAGTTGTATTTCTATTTGTTCATTTTGTACCCTCTCTCTTACAACAAGAAATTTAATGTCAATGTGTTTAGACTTTGACGAGCTCTTGTTATTGTTGGAGTACAAGACCGCTGCCCTATTGTCACAATAAAGCTTAATAGGTCTTTCGACACTATCAACAATACGCAGTCCCTCAGTGAATTTACGCAGCCATATAGCTTGATTGGATGCCTCGAAACAAGCAACGAACTCGGCTTCCATGGTGGAGGAAGTAATGAGTGTCTGCTTGGCACTTCTCCAAGAAATGGCTCCACCGGCTAATGTGAAGACATAACCAGACGTTGATTTACGGCTGTCTTGGCATCCAGCAAAGTCGGAATCGGAATACCCAATGATCTCGAGATGATCCGACTTTGAATATGTAAGCATGTAGTCCTTGGTGTTTTGTAAGTACCGCATCACTCTTTTGGCTGCGACCCAATGTTCTCTCCCCGGATTGCTTTGGTATCGACCAAACATCCCAACAATAAAAGCTAAGTCTGGACGAGTACAGACTTGAGCATACATTAAGCTTCCTACTGCTGATGCATAAGGGATGTTTTCCATATACTTGGTTTCAAAATTGTTTTTGGGACATTGATCGAGACTGAATTTATCTCCTTTAGAGACAGGGGTGTCATGTGGTTTACAGTTTTGCATGCTAAACCTTTGTAATACCTTCTCTATATAGGCCTTTTGTGATAATCCTAAAGTACCTCGTGAGCGATCACGGTGTATTTGGATTCCTAATACAAAAGATGCCTCACCAAGATCTTTCATTTCAAATTTGTTTGAAAGAAATTTCTTAGTTTCTTTTAGAAGGTTTATATCATTACTAGCTAGCAAAATATCATCCACATATAAGACTAAAAATATAAACTTACTCCCACTGAACTTATGGTATATACAATCTTCACCAATATTCATTTCAAAGCCAAATGAAAGAATTACTTGGTTAAATTTGAGATACCATTGACGGGAAGCTTGCTTGAGCCCATAAATGGATTTCTTAAGTTTACAAACTAAATGATTAGTTTGTTCCATATCATCCACCATTTCTGGTTTCTTCATATAAATGGTTTCCTCAATGTTTCCATTGAGAAAAGCAGTTTTTACATCCATTTGATGAAGCTCAAGGTCATAATGTGTCACTAAAGCCATAATGATCCTAAAGGAGTTTTTAGAAGACACCGGAGAGAATGTTTCTTTGTAGTCAATACCTTCTTTTTGAGTGAAACCTTTGGCAACAAGACGAGCCTTATATCTTTCCACATTACCTTGTGAATCCTTTTGGTTTTAAATATCCATTTACAACCAATCGGTTTCACATCCTTCGGTAATGAGACAAGATCCCAAACGTCGTTGTCTTTCATAGATTTTAACTCTTCATTAATGGCATTGATCCACTTATGAGAATTAGGACCTTTAATGGCTTCATGGAAGGTGAGAGGCTCATCTCCCACTAAACCTAGGTGTCCTTCATTCTCTGCAAGATACACCTCATAATCATCAGAAATGGCACTTCTTCTAACTCTATTGGATCTCCTTAAAGGCACTGGTTCTTCCTCATTTTGAGGTTGTTGAATTTCCTCATTTTGATCAACATTTTCATGTTGTTCAATATTTATAGGGGAGTCAATATTTTGAATTTGTTCCTCTTGAATTTCAGGTACAAGTACTTGATTTTCAATTGGGACTACTAAGGGAAGAGGTATAGAAAAGGATTCCTCTTCCTTAAATTCAAAATTATTGTTCCTAATTTCCCCTCTAAATTCAACATCCTCAAAGAACCTAGCATTTCCCGTTTCAAAAAACGTTCTAGTTTTCGGGTTGTAAAATTTATAGCCCCTTGATCTTTCGGCATACCCTACAAAGTAGCAACTAACTGTCTTAGCGTCCAATTTTCCTTCGTTAGGCCTATAAGGCCTAGCTTCTGCTGGACAACCCCATACATGAAGATGATTTAGGGACGGTTTCTTATTCGTCCATAATTCATAAGGGATTTTATTGTTAGTGGCCTTAGAGGGAGCCCTATTTAGAAGATAAGTTACGGTTTTTAATGCATCGCCCCATAATGAGTGAGGTAAAGAAGTACAAGAAACCATACTTCTTACCATATCCTTAAAGGTTCTATTACGTCTCTCAGCTACACCATTCATGCTAGGCGTACCCGGCATAGTGTAGTGAGGGACAATCTCACACTCTTCAAGATAGCGAGCAAAAGGACCCGGACGTTGTTCTCCCGAACCATCATTCCGACCATAGTATTCACCACCACGATCGGATCTAACGTTCTTAATAGTCTTACCTAGTTGATTTTCAACTTCGGCTTTAAAAGACTTGAAAACGTCCAAAGATTGAGACTTTTCATGAAGCAAATAAATGTATCCATATCGAGAGTAGTCGTCTATGAACGTAATAAAATATTGTTGACCATTCCAAGAAGGAGAAGGGAATGGCCCACAAATATCCGTATGTATTAGTTCTAAGACGCTTGAAGCTCTCGAGGATACCTTTCTTTTCGAGTTTGTAAACTTTCCTTTTAGGCATTCAATGCAAAAGTCCTTTTCAGGAACATCAAGTTTATTTATGATTCCTTCTGACACAAGCTTATCAATTCTCCTTTTGGAGATATGACCCAAACGCCTATGCCATAAGGTATAAGAATTTTCACTTGAAAACTTTCGCTTCTTAGATTTAGTTTCATTACTATGAGACTCATTGATTGTTTGAGTAGTGTTAAGCAAATAAAGATTATCACTACTCGATAAAGTACTAGTACCAACAATAATGGAATTGAAATATAAATCACATCTATTATTACCAAATGAACAAGAGTAACCCTCTTTGTCCAAAACAGTGATAGATATGAAATTCCTTCTAAACGAAGGTACAATAAAAGTATTATTTAATACAAAATAATATCCTGTACTTAACAACAATCTAAAGGTTCCAATGCCTATGACTTCTACCGGGTTCCCAGCTCCCATATAGATGAATCTTTCATCTTCACTGGGTCTTCGGTAATTCAGGCAACCCTGCATAGACATACTAATGTGAGTTGTTGCACCAGAATCCAACCACCATGTATATGTAGGAATTGAAACTAAATTAGCCTCAGTACAAACAAGACCAAATGACATACCTTTCTTAGCACGCCAAGCGTGATACTTAGGGCAGTCGTACTTCATATGACTCGGGTCCTTGCAAAAGAAGCACTTCTTTTCCTTACGATCATCAGATGATCCTTTAGGCTTCTTATTGCTTGTTACCGCAATTTCCTTCCCTCTTCTCTTAGTCCCATGAGAAGAGGTAGATGCTAAGTGAGCACTTTCAATTTTAGATTGCTTCAACCTATCTTCCTCTTGTGTCAGATGTGAGATTAATTCATTAATATCCCACTTGTCTTTCTGACAATTATAGGTCACCTCAAAGTGAACAAACTGAGGAGGAAGAGAAATCAACACTAAATGGACGAGAAGATCTTCCGATATCTCTAACTTAAGTCATTTTAGTTTAGTTGATAAGTGAAGCATTTCTAAAATATACTCCCTTAAGTTCCCGGTACCCTTGTACTTCATGGAAACAAGTTTCCTTATGGTAGAACTTGTTTCCGACTTTTCGCTTTTAGCAAAGCGCTGCTCAAGGGTTTCCAGAAAGGTCTTAGCATCAACGTCCTCGGGGACACTGTTGACAAATGCCTTCGGGACAACATTTTTCATGATCATAAGACTTACGCGATTAGAGCGTTTCCACTTCTCAAAGTTCAAGCGATCCTCAGCGGTGCTATCTTCACTAAGAGGAAGAGGAATTGGCTCCCTAAATGCGAGGTCTATGTCCATGCAGCCCAAGATCATAGTAATTTTGTTTTTCCAAGTTTTAAAGTTTGTCCCATTAAGCATTGGAATTGTGCTCATCGCAGCAGTAATAGAAGAAGCGTTAAGTAAATCTGGGAATCGAGAACAAGAATGAATACAAAACAATAATAAGTAACTACATTATGAATTAAAAGATTAATTATATCAAATGAAATCCATCAATAAAGCAATTAACATGACATCAAAACTAATCTTTGGATTGCGAATTGACTCATAAATAACTACTTTAGATGACAAGTAATTTGAACAATATTTGATTAAATGCTTAATCTTCCTTTGGGTAGTCTTAAGCATTTAATAAAATTACCAAATGTTCATTTTATATGTCATCACAAGAATGCTTAAGACTTTCTTTAGTACGTGGCGTTGTTCAACCTTAGTCGTTCCACCAATCCGTTCGGATGGTTGAGGAGATCAGTCAAGGTTTCCAGCCTGATATACCATCGTTAGTCAAATGTCAAGATCTTCTTTGGAAAATTCAAGTCATTCATATCTTAAACATTCAACACTTTAATAATTTTGCATTTAAATAACGTTAATCACTTAGGTGATAATATTATTTAAATAATGAATAAAATTATTTAAGCATATAATTAATCAGGGCTTTAAGGTTTGAAAAATTAATGTTTTGTCCAAGGGAAACAAAAAGTTGTACAGAAAATAAGAATTTTTCCAAAAAATCTGTGAACAGTGACTGCTCGGCCGAGTCAATGAAAGTGCTCGGCCGAGCACTTTAAATCAGATTGTTTGAAAATTGATCTGCTCGGCCGAGCATAACAAAGGACACGGCCGAGCACTTTTAATCAGAACATTTTGCCTTTGTTGACATACAATGCGCGGCCGAGCAAATCCAAATGCTCGGCCGTGCAAGTCTTGGTCCGACCGGGCAAAGCCAAAAACCCGACCGGATTATCAAGAGAACCGAACCGGACTAGACCAAAGATCCAACCGGTTTATGTCAATTTTGGCGCCAGTTCATCTGCTCGGCCAAGCAAAACAAAGGACTCGGCCGAGCAGTTCGCGCCTTTTCATATGCTCGGCCGAGCAAAGCAAAGGACTCGGCCGAGCAAGGCGATTTTCTGCACTTCTGAATTTTGTTTAAAACTTTCCCAAAATTAATGAATTGCAAGTAGATCCACATGGTATGTACTTAAAACATAAAACCACGTTATATAGGGACAATCTTGCTTTAACTTAGTGGAATCAAGTGAGTAGATCCACATGGTATGCATTTAAACATAAAACCATGTTATGAAGGGATAGTCTCACAAGAACCATTTTTAAATAACAAAACTTTTTCAAACCATTTACTTAATTTAGATGAAGATCATCAGTACTCTATAAATGAATTAGAGTCCTTAATCAATCATCAAATACCTTAAGATTCAACAGGGAAAATGAATCATAGCCAAAGCATAAAGCTTTAAAACAAGAACTCAAACTCAAACTAAATAATGAGCGGGGCTCTGATACCAATTGCTAGAACAATTTTAATCCCTGAATGCCATACTCATATTTAAGTAAGAGAAAGAGGAAGAGATGAAGCGGAAGCATATAATAAATGTATACCTGTTGAATCCATCTTTATGTCTTGAAGGGAGAATAAGAATGAAGTAGAAGATAATGTAGGGAGATGATCTTCTAAATGAAAGTGTCTCTTAGTCTCTCAAAAGTTCTTTCAATAATGAAGAGATAATTTAGATGAGAGAAAGTAAGAATCAAGTATGTTTAAGGCTTGATGGAGGGGCCTTTATATAGTAAACATGGTGACACTTCAAATAGGGACCATACCTATTCATTTCCAAAGCAATGTTGATTTACCATCTTGCCCATCAAAGATAGATAAATAACATTTCAGGGATTCTACACATTGACTATTTTGACCATACTTTATATTAATGTCATAGTTATGATTTTATTAATGGAAGGTACCAAATTATTTGTGTTGCAAGCCATATTGATCTAACATTGTAATCACTATAGGATACGATATCTATTTTTTTGCTTTAAATTGTCATGGGGTAACACACATGCAAGATTTTAAAGGTTAAATAGGAATATCATTATATTTTGAACTAAAGTTGTCATGGGGTTAACACACATGCAATATTTTTAAGGTTAAATTGGAGTATCATTGTATTTTGAACTCAATTTTAACCTTTAATCCCCCCTTCTTCATCCCTTCCAGTACTCATATTACCCCAAACCCCAAAACATAATTATATCTTCCCCACCGCCCCTCCCACTTCTCTCCCTTTCCATTTCTCCAAAATCTCAAACCTGCAAGCACAACTTCAATTGTGAGCAGTCTTGGCCGGTACCACTCTTGTATTCGATGCTTAAGGGAGACCCACCTCAAATTATGTTTCAGCAACGCGACCGAGGTGGTTAAATATTTGGTGTAAGTGAAATTTCAATACTCGCAATGTCCTTGTTGAGTAGCCCGAGAGAAAGGAAGAATGGAAGAGGGTCAACCATAACACCAGGTTCAAATTAGAGATTATTTTTTAATATATTTTTAGGAACCAAAGTGGCACCTGGAATTTTATTTCATAAAATAAATAAAGTACAAACGATGACGGGGATGAGGGGGACAATCACCCGATTTATTGTCGGATTAGGAGTATAACCTCGAAAACCAAAAAATTACATAATTTTAAACTAAATAAAGCTAATAAGGAAATAAAAGTCTAAAATACTTAAGCCAAAGAATAAGAGCCTAAAACAACCAAAATTAGGTTGTGAAGCAAAGTCATCCAAAAAATCAACTCAATTCCAATGCAACCTTGGCCTTGACCCAATAAAAAAAATCGGACCAAAGGGAGACCCAACAGCGAAGCCTATACAAAGCACCCAAAAACTCAATCCATCAAAGCCAATGTCAAGAGCCCGTTTATAAAGTCTGGACCCAACTGCTCGGTCGAGCACGTAAGAAGACTCGGGCGAGCACTTACTGCTTGAAAATCAACCCTTTCTGACTTCTTTCCCTCGGTCATGTCAAGAAGTGTGCTCGGCCATGCAAAATATGATGCTCGGTCGAGCAAGAGACAAGACTCGGTTGAGCATGGAAGAACAGAAGAAGTGGGTTCTGATGAATATAATATTACTCTTTTTATTTTTTTGAAAAAAAAAAAACAAAAAAAACATCTCAATTGGTCACCTTGTGCGACTTTGGTATGTTATGTCATTTTTGTTGCAAAAAATGTACCTCACCTGGACACTTTGTGTAACAGGTGTCACTAACACTAACTCTATCCATTTTTTATTTCACTTATTGATCTATCGTTCCATCTTATAACAAAATATTTATTTCACTTCTTGATCTATAATACGCATTCCCTTCCATAATATAGTAGTATTATTTTACATTAAAAAAATCCAATTAAGAAAAATATTATTGAAGTACCCTTAAAATATTATTTCACTTCTTGCTCTATAATACTTCTTGTACTATTTTTTGTTCTTTCAATTGTTATGCTATAGCATATAATTTTTTTTGCAAAAGGTCTAAAAATACATATGTGATTTGATTAAATTCATACCATGCCAATATTTCTTTTTTAAAACCCATTTTGTTTTTCAATTTTTTATTATTTAATAATTTTTTTTGTATAAGTTGACATAACATGAAGTTTACAACTCATATTAAACTGATTTACAACTATATGATCGATTTAATAGGTGATACTACTGCCCATATTTCTTGTACTATTTTTTGTTCTTTCAGTTGTTATGCTATAGCATATAAATTTTTTGCAAAAGGTCTAAAAACACATATGTGATTTGATTAAATTCATACACCATGCCAATATTTCTTTTTTAAAACCCATTTTTTTTTTCAATTTTGTATTATTTAATAATGTTTTTTTGTATAAGTTGACATAACATGAAGTTTACAACTCATATTAAACTGATTTACAACTATATGATCGATTTAATAGGTGATACTACTGTCCATATTTATTTTTCAATGTTGTATTTAAAGTATGATAACAATTAGTTTTAAAATTATTTCCTTCAATCAGACTTATTGGCTTAAACTTTGAAAAAAAATGTAAACAGTTTTATGAAATATTGATTAGATTCCTCCAACCATTAAAACAATAAAATCTAATTGAGATTGAATTTTGAATTCAAATAATTTTAAATAAATATAGATTACAATTAATAATGAAAATTATCTCCTTAAATTAGAGTCTTTTGCTTAAGCCAATGAAATAAGGACATGTGGCTTTCCATGTCATAATTCTACATGGTTTAATGAGGATTAAGAAAAAGACTTTCTTATTATATATTACTTGTGAATAACCCGTCGAAATTCGACGGGGATGATAAGGCTAATTTGTTAAGAAAAACTGATGCAAGTTACGTTCATACTGAGAGAGAGAGAGAAACGATTGAAATCAATCTTTGGTCCATAAAATTTTATTTTCATTGTGATGGGTACCAAAGAAGAGAGACATCTCATAACTGGTCTTCACACAGTTGCCAACATACATTGCGCTGATTGCCGCGAGCTCTTGGATTGGAAATACGAACAATTATAATGGAAGTGTTTTATTTAATGGAACCCAAATTCACACTCACAACAACTTTCTGGTCTACTTGACTGAACTTTGACCACATGAACAGTAAAAGTGCACATTGAGCTAGGACGGAGGTATTATAAAATATCTCATTATTCATGCATTTCGTCTGCGAGAATAAATCTGGCAATCATTATTAGGCAAGCTTTAGGGATAATGGTATCACTCTGATCTACAACCATTGTACCGAAATTACTGCCTATAATCGTTCATGATTAGGAGCAATTCCAGACATGTACAATTTATAAATTTTGACAAATGACTTACGCATAAAACATTTACCTTAAAATTAACTCGATCTGTTCATAATGAAAACGAAAAGAGGGCTCAAACTAAGTACAGATGATAACCAGCTTTCAAACAACTTTAACCAGGTTCCTTTCTACCAGCAGACACACCAAGATCCATGTACAGTGATAATACAAAGTGAAGCCACAAATTTCTAAAGTGTCTGTACAATGGTTAAGAGCAACTAAATGAAATCCTAGTCACAGATGATTAAACATTTTAGCAGCATTATCCCAAAATCTAAAACGTTCAAAGTTTAGCATCAGAAACAGAAGGATAACAACGTGATTATGGATAGAGAAAGGGGACGGACCTTAATATTTGTCTCAACGGACGTCCAGCTGTTGAAGCCGAAGAGAGAGATGACCAGGAAGCCGACTTCCAAGGAACCAAGCTAGGCAGTGACATCCAGGCTCGAGCACAACATCAAACTTCCCAAAAGTTTCCTTAATAGCAACAGTAGATTGATCTACTTTTACACAACATTATAAACCCCCCATGAGCTACACAGGAAATTAAGTTAATCCAAGTCATACAAACTTCACCGTAAATCTTTGAGTCTAGAAAAAAAAATCTTTGACATTAGAAAGAAAATCTGGAATGAGTCACATATAGAAGCTGAGTGAATGTTGAAAGAGCAAAGAACTGACAGGAAAGTTGCTCTTCCAAACTTGAAAACATTGTACATGCATATGGGAACATGAGGGGTAAGCAGTTTGCCTTCATGATGCTCCATCAAGACGGCTGCAAAATTTAAATTTTAAACTTCTGAATTACCTTGATTTCAAACATAAGCTTTTAGGATGTTGAATTAAATTTAAAACTCCTGTGGCACAAAAAGTTTTTTTTTTTTTTTTTTAAAAAGTATTGGCAAGATCAATTGCTACTCAATTTTTACATTAACTTTCTCAGAATTATGGTTTAGTTTCATAGAGTAATATACTAATTGTGATGCAAACATCTTGCACAGTTTTTTTTGTTTTTTTTTTAGAACAAAACATTAGAATAGTTGAAAGTGCAAAAGTATAAATTACGGTATCCCCGTTATGCATATTAGAAAAAGTACAGACCCACTCTACTAACCTGTCCTCCACGACTTTACTTGTAGGATCAGTAGGCCGTCGTCCAGTCATGACTTATAAAATTTAAACCCCATATGAGAAAACATGAGACTTCTCATACAGCTCTCCATTTAATTGGCCAACCTTTTCCTGCAGTGACAACAAAAAAAAAATTAAAAAAATTGAATCCAATGAAGGAGATTCAGAATCCAAACAGCTTTTGGCATACATTACCTACAACTTACTCAAAGTATGAATGTTTATAAATTTAGGATTACCTCATAATTTGTGAAAAACTTCTTTATATACCACATTAGTGGTCACATCGCTCGTTTCACCATCCTTTTCACAAATAAGAACTTTGAGGCCCTTTTTGCTTGTAACTCTCGAGATTGCCACATACAACTACCTGTGACTGAATACAGGTCGAGGAAAGTAAAGCCCAACATGAGAAAGGGACTGTCCCTGACTCTTATTTATAGTCATAGCGAAGCAAACATTCAATGGGAACTGCCTACGTTTGAATTTGACAGGGAATTTTGTTAAATCTGATGGGCTCAAGCTCATTCTAGGCACAAACACCTTCATGCCAGCATTCTTTCCAGAAAGCATTCTTGCTTCAACTATATGTTTTTCTAGATTTGTAACTATCATTCTCATTCTGTTGCATAATTTTGAGGCTTGATCAATGTTTCTTAGTAGCATGACTATGCACCCAACTTTTAAAGGTATTGAATGGTTTGGAAATCCCGAGCACTTAATTGTATTAAGAAACTCAACAGAAAATACATCCTCGTGTCCAGCAATATCTCCGTCCTCCTTGCTAATGCTATCTGAACTCATATACAACACTTCTTCACCGGGCTACAGTGATATCACATAATCATTAATAGTATCTACTATCTCATTAGTTGGTGTCAAAATTGCTCTATCTTGAAAAAAAATCATCAATACGCATATTGCGTAATATGTCAGGATACGTGTTTTCAACGATTGTTGCAATAGGATCAGTTGTATCTCTTATCAAAATATCATCTGGTAACTTAATGTCAACTTCTCCATCATTTTCTTCACCGACATCCCCATCTCCTACCCGTAATCCATTCAGCAAAAATTTTGATTTCCATAGCATCAGAAGAAGAAGAGGAACCGACCTACATTTAGATAATGAATGAGATGAAACATTTAATTACTGCAACAGGGATATGTAATATATAAAGAGTTTTAAATTAGATCATTTACATGCAATCTCATATTTTTTTGTCAATTTTAGGACCTCACACGAATTCCAAAGTCTAGATGAACTGATGGCAGCATGTACAATATCATGTCGGCTTCCTTTAGGCACAACAGGCAATATTTGCCTGAAATCTCCTCCAAACACAACGACTAATCCACCGAAGGGCTTATTAGAGAAACGACCATCATTAGTATGCATAGTGTCCTGCAAGCTCCGGTCAAGCACCTCAAAGCAGTGCTTGTGGGCCATCGGAGCCTCATCCCAAATTATGAGCTTCGTTTTCTTTAGGAGACCGCACAAATCAGAACCAGGCTTAATCTTGCTGCAAGTTGAGCTTTCATCGACCTGTATGGGTATGCCAAATTTAGAGTGAGCAGTCCTACCCCTTGGAAGTAGCAACGAAGCTCTACCGCTAGAAGCCACCGGAAGTACTATATCCCTCATGCTTCGCAAGGAAGAGCACAATGTCTTCCATATAAAAGTCTTCCCCGTGCCACCATACCTATACAAAAAGAACACTCCCCCATCGCCTCTATCAATTGTCGTCATGATCTTTTCATAAACCATCCTTTGTTCTTCAGTCAAACATTTATGTAATCTAGAGTGCTCAGACTTCATCTCATCAACATCGTATGACATTTCATCTAAAATTAACATATTCTCAGCATCAGAAACTACAGAATTGCTTGGTTGAGGCATGTCTTTAAAATTTTGTAGACCGCTGCAATTCGCTGCAAATAACTTATCAATTTCAGCCAATGCACAATTTTTAACTTGCTCTTCACTCAGTGTCAGGCCTATATATAACAAATAGATTCACATTAAAACAAAAAATGCTCAAAACTGAGTAACTAAATACTTCCTCTGTCTCAGCAGAAGTGAAACTTTTAGTTTACTTGATCGAACTTTGACCACTAATCTAAATATAATATACTCCCTCCGTACTAAAATAGAAAGTAGGACTCTTACTCTGGGATGGAGTGAGTAATAATGTGATTAGAAAATTAATTTTTTTTATTATATCAGCATTTATAGTATTTTCAATAAAAATTTTGAAAATTTTATTATGTTCATTATATTATATTTAGATTATTAGTAAAAGTTTGATCAACTTTACCAAAAGTGTGTTTTATGCTAGGACGGAGGGAGTATAGTTTAAAAACTAATCAATACAACAAAAGATTTACCAGGATTGTTAAAATTCTTTTGATGCTTGTAGTTGATATCATCTGACAGAACTTGCCAAGTTTGATTCCATACAACTTGTGGCCTCGACATAGCATCGCGAAAAGTCTTCTTAGATAATCTGGTGACCCCCATTGACTTGCTTCTTTTATTCCATCAACATACTCTTTATCATCGTCTAACAATCCTAGAGCATAACATGTTTTTTTGTAATCACTGTGCACTATCTTATTTACAGTTCTCAAATCATCGTAACACGTAGCACCAGCAATGTGATTGATTTAACATCAGCCTCAAATAGTAGATATCGCCTGAATTGATGGGGACATGATAAATTCGTCCTATTGATGTGCCTCTCTTTCTAGGACGCCATTCTCGCTTTGACTTATCCCAAACAAAATGTTGCGGAAATTCGTAATGCTTGTACTATCGATCCTCTGGATGAGAAGCCCTTTTTTTGGAAGGAATAGTTCCAGCCTTGGGGGTAGATGTCCATAACTGAATTCTCCCGTGCTATTCACGGAGGTGGAAGTCTCAAATTTACCTGAACCAAAATGGAAGTTTTTGAAGTTTAAAATTGGACGGAGGGAGTATATAGTGTTTTGCACAATTATATCCTCACCGTCCTACTTTTGTTGACCATTTTTTTTTTTTTTACTTGATTTCTTAATAAGCGTTCAAAGTCAAACTAAGAACCTTAAACCGGGCGGAGGGAGTATATGACATGTATGGCTCGCTAAATAAAGAAGTATAAAAAACTTTTATTTTTAAGATTTTGTAACAAATTTGGGTATAAAATGACACCATTGTTTATAGTATGATGGTAAAAATGAAACAAATTTGAGCATAAAATAACAAATTTGATATAAAATGACACCATTGTTTGTTGTACAACGGTAAAAATGAAACAAATAAAGTACGATGGTAAAATTGAAACACGCCCCAAAGTACGATGGACAAAAATGGAGTTTTCCCTAAAAATTAAAATTGAAGTATGCACGATCTGCTAGTTTTATTCAAAAACATTTTATTGAAAAAAGACTTGAAAATATTTGAAGTAATGTTAAAATACTTATCAATATTGTAAATTGTATAGTTCCTAATTTAAAATTCTATAATTTATTCACCACCCTTTTTAATCTACAATTCTATCATTAAGAACATAAACAAAATCAAGGCTGATAAGTAACTAAATGTACGGACAATATAACAACTTAGTGAAAGAAGAACAATACTCTTTCAATACTAAAATTTGATTAATTTCTTATCAATTTATAGTAATTTAGTTTTTAGAAAAAAATCTATGTACGGTATGATTGAAAATTATTGTGGAAGACAAAGATAATAAAACAACCTTACTAAAATTATTGAAAAAATATGATTACTAAATAGGATGTGTTGGAGGGAAATGTCGTCACAATATTGAATCATATTGGTGAAGGTAATGGATAAGAAAAAAATATAGTAGTAATAGCATCTCCCATTTGATAATCATTATTTTTAGTTTATAGTTATGACGTTATATGGTGAGTTCATTAAAATTATTTGCAGATACACATACTGATAATTATGTTAATGCCAAGTTTTTCAAATTTCTTTCAAAGATAAGATAGATAATAGTTGTGGGAGAGAGCTAGGGACACGAATCATTGAGAAAACTACCATAAATTTGCCTCACACGGTAATTTTTTAGATATTTATTAAAATTATCAGTTATCTTATAATGTCTTGATCAAACGGTAATTAAGTTCACTATTTTAGTTAAAATAGTGCAAGTTGTTATAAAACGGAGGGGGTATAACTTAATGAATGAAGAAGGTACAATCAAATTTACCTCTATTACTTATCCCTCTGACATATTTTCTCTTTGAAAGAATTACTCAATTTTACATGTAAAAAAAAAACCATAGATGAAAGAAAAGGGAGATTATTTTCACTT
This sequence comes from Campanula takesimana, assembly GCA_026119855.1. NCBI lineage: Eukaryota > Viridiplantae > Streptophyta > Magnoliopsida > Asterales > Campanulaceae > Campanula > Campanula takesimana. The sequence goes on from JAOWBW010001520.1 coordinate 32,450, forward strand.
AAATAAAAGTATTTATGTTTGTTTAAATACTCAAGCTCCATCTCTAATTCTTCAGTTATTGTCTTTCCATTTATCTCTGATTCTTGCCATGGCCATGAATAATTGTGCTGAAATTGCTAACATGCACTGTAAAAAAAAAACAGATGAAAGAAAATGAATAAATAGATAAAGCAAAGTAAAATTAAAAACAAAAATTAAATTGGAAATGTAGGAGATTGAGATATGGTCTACGTACTACTACCAATCAGTTCTTGGTTTGTAGGATGAAAGTAATGAAACAATCTTGGTTTAGAAAAGGAGACAGAGAGAACAATTATATTAAGAGTAGAATGAGAATAATATCTGATGTGTGTGTGTATATATATATATATATATATATATATATATATATATGTATATACACACACAATTTCCTTGATATATATATATATATATATATATATATATATACACAATTTCCTTGTTTTCTTTTGGGACAGAACAAAAAAAGAAGCGATTTTTATTATAAGACCGAAGGAGTAAAAGATAAGGTGGTGATATTAGTATTTTTAAGCTATGAGATTCTTTAGGACACCCTTTAAGTAATTAAATAATTAATGCTATGAGCCTATGATTTCTGTACAGAGTGATTATGATAACACAAAATATGCATACAAACTCAAATCATTTAAAAAAAAATAAAAAAATTGCTTAGGAGTTAGGAGAATACTTGGATTGAATTTCCAAATAATAGTTTTTTTAAAAAATAATTACCAAAACAACAACCCTAAAAACTTATTTACCAAAGTAACACTTTTTGCTAAAACCGGAAGTGGGATTTCCGGTTTTAATGTTGAATCCGGAAGTCCCACTTCCGGAATTGACTTTTTCCTTTCTTTTTTTTTTTTCCCGAAATCTGAATTTTTTTTATTTATTTTTTTTTTGAATCCGGAACTGGTATTTCCGGATTTAATTTTTTTTTTTTTTTTTTGAAATAACAAAAAACATTAAAACAATTCTATAGGATGTTTATTTGGTTAATTTGGACTTAAATGAATGAGTTATGGTTGCTCAAAGTTAAGTATTTAATCAACAATTCAAATTTTTTTTCATGATTTTGAAGGCTGTTTTTGACATACTTAGACTAGGATTTGGCGAAAAGTGTTAAAACAAATTTTGTTGTAATCTGTATGATCTTTCTATAGAATGTTTATTTGGTTAATTTGGACTTAAATTGAATGAGTTATGGTTGCTCAAAGTTGAGTATTTAATCAACAAGTTTATTTATTTATTTATTTATTTCCTATGTGACCGGGATGTGGTCACTGAATAATAGAATAAACTTGTCCACAAATCCAACATTAATACATAAATCCGATTATTCAGTGACCGCATCCCGGTCACATAGGAAATAAATAAATAAATAAACTTGTTGATTAAATACTCAACTTTGAGCAACCATAACTCATTCAATTTAAGTCCAAATTAACCAAATAAACATTCTATAGAAAGATCATACAGAGTACAACAAAATTTGTTTTAACACTTTTCGCCAAATCCTAGTCTAAGTATGTCAAAAACAGTCTTCAAAATTATGAAAAAAATTGAATTGTTGATTAAATACTTAACTTTGAGCAACCATAACTCATTCAATTTAAGTCCAAATTAACCAAATAAACATCCTATAGAAAGATCATACAGAGTACAACAAAATTTGTTTCAACACTTTTCGCCTAATCCTAGTCTAAGTATGTCAAAAACAGCCTTCAAAATCATGAAAAAAATTGAATTGTTGATTAAATACTTAACTTTGAGCAAGCATAACTCATTCAATTTAAGTCCAAATTAACCAAATAAACATTCTATAGAAAGATCATACAGAGTAGGGCTGAGCAAAATAATTTCGGAACCGGACCGGACCGGAGGAACCGGACTGAACCAATGAAAACCGGACCGGACCAATACTTTTGGTTTGGTCCTGGGTCTAAATTTCTTAAGAACCGACAAATTGGTCCGGTTCCGGATTTCATAAATTTAACATCGGTTTTGGACCGGACCGGACCGGACCAATAATATAACATATATATAGTTTTATATAAAATGCTAATATATAAAAATTGTATTTTTCTAGTTATATAACAATATCTACTGTTTGTTAACAAAAATTACAAGCCTACTTTGTTGGTCTTCTTTTTGCTAATCAAGAAACATACATACATGTATATTTTTTTACTGAACATAAATATATCATGAAAGTTAATGTTCTGTTCAAGTTCATGTAATTCTAGATTGCAGATTGGGATTTTTTAGTTCGGCCCATCAATTATGTGCATCTAGTGAAAGAAAGATTTTCTTCTCTAAATAATTTTCTCTTAATCTCTTGCTAAAGTTATGACAAAAGGAAAATTAATAACAAATGTATATTTTGCGGAACGGACCGGAACCGCCACCAATGGAACGGAACGATGTTTTGGTTCTTGTACGTATTGGTTCGGTCTTGGTTCCAAATTTTCGTAGAACCGAATTGTTGGTTGGTCCCGTTTTTATGAAATTTTGACAAAAACGGACCGGACCGTGAACACCCCTAATACAAAGTACAACAAAATTTGTTTTAACACTTTTCGCCAAATCCTAGTCTAAGTATGTCAAAAACAGCCTCAAAATCATGAAAAAAAATGAATTGTTGATTAAATACTCAACTTGAGCAACCATAAAAACTCATTCAATTTAAGTCCAAATTAACCACAATAAACATCCTATAGAATGTTTTAATGTTTTTTGTATTTCAAAAAAAAAAAAAAAAATTAAATCCGGAAATACCAGTTCCGGATTATAAAAAAAAAAAAAAAAAAATCAGATTTCGGAAAAAAAAAAAAAAAAAAAGGAAAAAGTCAATTCCGGAAGTGGGACTTCCGGATTCAACATTAAAACCGGAAATCCCACTTCGGTTTTAGCAAAAAGTGTTACTTTGGTAAATAAGTTTTTAGGGTTGTTGTTTTGGTAATTATTTTTTAAAAAAACTATTATTTGGAAATTCAATCAGAATACTTGTATAAACACTCAAATCGTTATTTCCATTGCATGACTATTAGAAAAAAGATTAAGTTGGTGATCTTTAGCCAAAATGTCCAGGTAGTGAATACAAACATTTGAAAGAACGAAACTACTGAAAGTCCAATCATAAGCAAAGCAAGCAATGAGATGAATGATAAAATTATTACTCTTTCCGTCTCAAATAATTTTCTCATTTGTCATTTTTTATTATTCCGATTTTTTTTTTTTCATTTCTACAATTTAGGCTTAAATGTGTATAAACACGACATTATCATTTTGAGACGGAGGGAGTAGTAAAGATTGTTTATTTCACTACTTTAATGACATAAAAATAAATAAATTTAGACATAAATCTTGATGAAGAGTGGTTTAACTTGAGACATAGATAGATAGTGCTGCAAATTACTTTTGATTTACCTTTGGGGGTGAACAACCACATTATCATCTAGATTGAGCAATGCTCTACAGACTGCAGTTGGAAGGTAGAGTCTCTGCTGCATGTGAAATTTAAGAGCCTGCGCTGGGTATAAAATTAGTGATTGAGTTTACGAATATGGGGGGTATCAAAAGCCTTTTTATAACAAAATTCTGCTGAATTTATGATTCACTTTTATCACTTAATTAAAATATAAATTTTAGATAAAAAAAAATTAGAAAGCTTTAAAGGCATTGTAATTTGAGTAAATTTAAATTGATAAGATCCGATTTGAAATTTATTTATTATAATTATTATTGTTAAATTTTGGTTATATTAGGATAGAAGCTAATTAGTCAAATTGACTTTATGGTTTGTTTTGGAAAATATTGTTCCCAGTTAAGATTCAAATTTAAATTTCATCACTAAAAATCTTATCAGGTAAAATCTTCCCTAAAAACTGAAAGTTAATATGCTAAGATTAAGGACTCATTATTGATTTTTTGAGTTGTTTTGGAATTTTTGGAAGGATATGATTTTATTATGCGTTTTTTTTTTTTGGATGGAAGAGTTTGAAATTCAAATTAGGCGAAATATTCATAATCATTTCGAATTCTAGATTTTTTATTTTTTTTTGTGAAAGCATCAAAGAATGAGCTGACCAATAGCAAAATTCCACGTGGCTTTCCACGTCATAATGCCACGTGGAATTTTGTGAAGGCTTAGAATTCTTCTGCTTTCATATATAGTATAGATACATTATTGGAATCGGTTTTACAGCGATGAAACTGCTTTACAAAATTTCATATTTTGGTGATGATTGTATGTCTATATAACAATCTTCATATATTTTTTTTATGAGACTCCGTCTATTGTGGAGAACCATCTTGATTTTTTATTAATAAGAAGGTATGTTGTTTGCTTTAAAATAAAATAAAAAAATAAAGAAGCTGCTTTTTAACTTGCAGATGAAGAGTTTTAAAGATTAAATATTATTCCCTTCGTCACAGAGTATATGTTCATCATCTCATTTGCACGGAGATTAATAAATGGTGGAAGTGATATAAGTGTTGTGAGTATAAAAGTAAAGTATGAGAAATAATGAGTGGGAGGGAATAGTAAGTTGATTAGAGTTGTGAGTATAAAAGTAAAGTAGGTGAGAGAATGAGTGAGAGGAATAGTAAAGATTCTTTGTCATTAAACAGATTAAAAAAGAAAAGTATACATATACTCTGGGACATACTAAAAAGAAAAGTGGACAAATACTCTGGGATAGGGGAGTAATTTTTTCTAGTGTGTATGTTTAGTGGGAAGAAATGATATTTTACCATATGAGCAATGCTAGGGGCACAAAACAAAGTCACAAAATCATACTCACACAATGAGGTGGCGATATTTTATTGGTTGTAGCGATAGTGGACCCGCCACACTCTATTTAAAAACACCAATAAAATCACTACACCTAGGATTTTGTGAGTGAGATTTTGTAAATTTTTTGTGCCCTTAGTAGTATTCTTTACCATATACTTGTGCTAATTAAATGTTGCGTGAATGAGTTAATAATAAGACGAAATTAAGTTCAAAAGAAAAAAAGAAAATTGGTTAAAAAGAAAACAAAAGAAAAAGAAAAGTGAAATTAAATAAATTCAGTCAGAAAACGACAATCAGGAAAGTAACGAGGGTTGTGGTGAAGCAAGCATACTCTGTTTTTATAAGGTTTTTGGGTCTCTGCCTGAATGGGTGGTGTTGTTAATCAGCGGAAGTAACAAACTTCACGTCAATGGCTTCTCCGACTGAATCAAAGCCCCAAATTCAGACGTCAATGGCTTCTTCTACTGCTGAATCAAAGCCCCAACACCTTCCTCTTCCTCCTGATAACGTTTCTAACGCTAACTCAAACCAGGTTCTCTCTCTCTTTCATTCTCTGTCTCCTTAATTCAACTCATCTCAACTGTCTAGGGGTTTCATTTTGCTTGATTTCCATTGTGTAGCGTATCAAAGATGAACCCTCCGATGTGCTTGAGGAGAAACCTACCGCCGTCGACAACATTATTCGGTAACTTCCCCATCAATATCTCTCTCTCTCTTCCTCTGATTCTAATGTTAATTTTAATTTTACTTACATGCATGTGCGAATGTTTTATTTATTTTACTCTTGATTTTATTTGTTTTTATTCTTGGTAGTAAAATGAGGTTTCTAGTTTGAATTAGGCGTGGATGAAATTGAGAATGCTATACACACAAATTCTTGTGGTCTGAGACTATGTCAATCGATTAAAAGACATGCATGGAGCTAACAAAATGGATCATCGGTTTTCTTGGGTTTGGGCTGTTTAGGATTTAGGGTAAAGCCACAAGTACCGTTTCAGTGAGGATTTTAGAATTATTGAGATGAAAGCAGTAGTTTGTTTCTTTAAAAAATGCTTCTGTTTCTTCAAGAGATGTTCTTATTATAGAAGGATCAGGGTTACATGAAGAGTTGAAGTATGCTTGTGATCAATGATGGAAGTACTATGTGTTGTATTAATGCTTGGGTAACAGCATTGTCATTAATCCAGTTTCTTGATTTGTAAACTAGAATAACTACTCGTGTCTTGACTTACAAGCCTCGCTATGTTCTGCATTTTGTGGAATACCGACCTTTTTTGTCGTTACGCCACAAAAGGAAATTACTCCCATTTTCAGCCGGCACTCAGAAGGACAGTGTAATCTAATATGAAACTATGCTATAAATTATGAAGGCGTAATTAAAAGTGGTTTTGGAGAAAGGAGTGGTCCATACTCCTCCAAATCCACCGGAGGCCCTCTCTTTGTATCCACTTTAGAATACCATGTCTAAGATCTGGTTTTATTGCACTTTGTTAGATTGCATTATTGATCATTATGATAACTCATTTATTAAGCAAATATGATATTTGTACCAAGGATTTGCATATTGCATATCAGATCTTTTGCTCCGTTGGGTATCGGTGTTGCTATCCTTGATGCACTTGATCTCATTTTTTTCGTGAGAAGCATAAGATTGATATGGTGAGCTGATGTCCTGCACATTTTTTTTCTAAAGAAGCAGAATATACTGTGATTCTCATTTATTTATTTATTAGATATTACCTCCATCCCCTAGAAGAGTAACATTTGACTAAACATGCAAATCTGATACTTGAATTCAAACTAGGCGGTAAAATAAAGGTTAATGTGCATGATTTGTAAAAGAATTTCCTTACAAGAAAATGTTGATTTTTCTATATAGTAATTTACTAAAATGGTTGGGATTTGGGAAAGAAAGAAATGAACTCCAAAATGTACTTTATGGACATTAGGCCACCAACAACAAGAACAACCAGGCCTTAGTCCAAAATGATTTGGGTCGGCTTATATGATTAGTTGTATGGACTCGTCAATTTAGGCCCATTTGCAAGTAATTTTCCACTATAAAAGATCAATGTTGTTGTGCGTGAGAAGATCTAGAACCATCTCTTTCAGTGTCTCGCCTTTCCGCTTTGTTCTGTGGCTGAACACAGAAGCAAAAGAACGAAATTAGACTGTGCATTTCTGTCATCAGGTATGCATGATCCGCTGTCCTCTTTTTCTATAGTTGTGGATTGATTTGATAGATGTCTCCGCCTCTTTGATTACTTAATCGCTTGTGAGTGGAAAATTGATGATGTCTAGGGTTTCGTTTAATTTTTCCTTGTCCTTTCCTTTTTTTATATAAATCTGGCCTATAGATGTGTTTATTGGATCGTATCCCTACGGATTCATGTATCCGAGGATGCGGATTCATGTATCCGAGGATGCTCAAGCATATCTGTCAATAGAATTAAAGTTTAAATTAGGTTTCAGTAATTGCTTATTCAGGAATATCTGAGCACGATCTTGTTCGGATTCAAGTCCATGCCCCTAGGAGATATCTTTCCTAGTTATTTTAGCATAACACCTCCTAAGTGGGATGAGTTCAGGATATTTTTTCCTCTCTCTTTTTGAACTATAAACACGAATGAATGCCTAGCAGAAGTGTTAGTTTTTGCTAGATAACATGCTAGTCAGATAAGCTTAGATGCATTATTTATCACACCTTCTATGGTAATCTTTGTTCTCTTAAGTTCACCTATTGGTATGTTTTCTACTCCTTTAACCTCTAATGCCTGCTAGTTGGGATTCCTGGTGCCTCGTTAACCAAAAAAATCACGATTCTATCAATATTGTTTTTTTGTACAATGTAACATTCAGAGATAAACTGATTGAGCCCCAGATTTATAAAAGAGTAACTTGTAGTTATAGTCTCAATTTCATTAGGAAAGCTTACTTCATCACAAACATAATATCCAAAGCATGCGGCATATTCAGCTTTGTGGAATCTCTTTGACCTTGTCCAAACCCATCTCACTTTGATTTTCAATGTACCACTTCTCATCTAAAATCGTTTCTATGCTGTGTGGATTTATATAGAATGCGCTATTAGCTTTCATGAAAGCCTCCTAGATAACTTTTTGATGAGCTGTGAAAGTAGAGCATTGATTTGATGACTTGGTAGTAAAGAAGCTCTCTTGCCATGTTCCCAATGTTGTATCATGTATACACTTTACACTTGTGTCTTCTGTAAAATTTGGGTGCTTCTTTTTGGTGAATGTGTAAAGTTTATGGTTTTTCAACTTCATATAGTGTTATTTGTGTATATACATATCGATTGTTTTAAAACTTTTTCCTTTGATAAATATGCAACTATGGGGGCTTATCTGAGATTTGTGAAAGAGATTCATTCAACAATGAGTGAACTTAGGATTTAGTGGACCTGTACCACCTATGGGGACACTTGAGGGTTAACACCTATTTCTCTCCCTTAAAATATAGCAAAGCCTGGAATGAAGAGCCAGAGATTATGGCTTTTTGATTTTCCCCCGTTCCAGCCCTTTGATCCTTCTTATTTATTGTATTAAGAAGGTGTAAGTTTGGTACTGATTGGAGAGGAATGAAGAAGAGGGGAGAAGATAGTTTTAGAGGATGAAGCAGTGCATGGCTTAAGGTGATTGAAGTTCAAGCCATTGCCATTGACAGCTGCATAAATTGAGCTTTGATCAGCGTTTTAGATATCCTTCTATTGCTTAGATCCTCCTTCTTGGTTCTATTTGATATAGAAGCCATCAATATAGCATCATTATGTCTCTCTGGCTAAATGTGAAGTCTTTAAGCGAAAAATTCGCACTGTCACTGCCAATTCCAGTCTCAGTTATGTGGTCATCCAGTTAATACTCCTCTATGGTTTTCTGTCTTCCTATTATAAGATTCTCCTGTATTTATTTGTACCATGTTCCCAGGCATATAAAAGCAACTCCTTGTGAAGATATCTTAACTTACGTGACCACATTTAGCAACCATATGCTTAAAAACATGGATTATATGCAAAAATCAGGAGATATTTTTTATATATGTGTGTGTGTGTGTGTATACGCACACATATACATATATATTCTGATAGCTTAGCAGGAGTAAGCAGTTTCATAATGAGTTGAAAGCTCAACTTATTACATGCTTATGATTCATCTAGGAAAGCAGATGGTTTTGAATGCTGGCTTATTGGGTAAGGTCATGTGGACATGTATAAATGGTTGAGGGTTTGAAACCTCCTCCCTATTTCTGAGGCTGGGCCTCTTATGTTAGTTAGATACCTCTAAGTGTGTTAAATAGACCAGTAGTCATCCATTTTCTGCTCAAAGTTCCAATGACAAGATGACTAACTGGATATCGCGTATATGTCAAGTTGACTTTATGGACCTGTAGACTGTAGTCATCCCCTTTTCAAGTCCAACCTCCAGATGACTAACCTATATGGGTGGATGTATCTCATTTTGTCTGATAACGTCAGCCTTCAAACTTTTCCAGGCCTTGTTGAGTCATTCGGCTATTTATTTATGCTGCATCTTAGGCTTTGCCCGAACAGCTTTATGCCCATATCAGTGTTTCTTGTTAGCTTGTCTTGCAGATCTTAGAGATTTGTGTATTTGTTTATCACCTCTATGATGGAATCGAACAACTCAAGAAGAGAAGTGATTACTAATTTAGACTGGCAATCATCACATCTTAAGCTGATTTAAAGTGATTTCTCCGTCCCTTGAGGTAATCCAAGATTTTACCGCTTTAAATATAGGCCGCAAGACAAAACAAATTTCGCCGACTCTCTGGCAACACTGAACACAGCTGGGGATATGATGTTCTAAAAGATCTCGTCTATATAGATTTTCTGACATGTAGCTTAACTCATTACTCTATAAAATTGGTGTGCTTGGCTTACTCTTTATGATATTATTTATACTGTATGAAAAACTGCTTTGAAATGACAGGAAAATAATTATGTATTCTTTTCTCTAGGAATATGGAGAAGGAGCAGGCGGAAACACTCAAGAAGTATGAAGCTGAATTCACTAGTTATTTGAAGGCCAAGTATTTCTCGGATAAGGATATTTATGGAGGTAACGACATGTAAAAGCATGATTTAGTATACTATACAAAATCTCCATATTTCATAGTCAAGAGGTTGAAAATAGAGAAGCGTCATCTTGATTGTGGAACATTGTTTTCTCTATTTTATTGTCCATTTAACACTCTTGCAGACGACATTTTTGAGAAGAAGGCTGTTGTCGATGGGAAGACGATAAAGGAAGGCCGGTATGACAAATTCCAATCTTACCCTCTTTTACCACATTCCATGTACTTTAACGATTGCTTACGTTTTCTTTAATGGTTAAAAATATATGGTTTGTGTAGGTTCCCTGGCACAAAATCTTATGCTGATCCGGCCGGCTTCAAAGAAGAGAGCAGTTCTGCAGTGAGGCCGCCTGCTAATGTTTCGAATGGGAACCACTCAGCTAAATAGAGTGGTGATCTTAGAGTGCTGCGGGCCCCGTAAATAATGGTTACATCTAAATTGTAATCATTTATGTAAGGAGCTTATGAATAAAACACCCAAATTTCAGCTTTGCACCAGTCTCTGCTATCATGTTACATGCTGCCCGTGACTGTTTTCTTGCTGAAAGGCAAAAAGTTAAGGGAACGGGAAGGGCATATTAAGCATTTATCTTTGGGCTTGCAAATGTGAAATATCTATAATGTTGGGGAAATAGGGTTTGTTGATAATCTTGGATAATGATTGATTGTGTATGTTCACTTTCCGAACAAAGTATTTCGACCCTTTATGCCTAGGTTACACGAAATCTTTGTATGGGATAAGACAATCAAGCAATCCGATTCTTAGGCAAAGAGATCAGATCAAAACTTGGAGCATTTGTGTGTGTTTTCTATATTATTTGAGTCCAAATAATCTGTTTATAAACAGATTTTCGTCTGGAGCAGAAGAGAGACAATGGTTACATTCACAACAGTCATGACTGTCAACAGAAAAGGCACCTTTTCACTGATTCAGTGTCTGCTCGGTCTTGTCAAGGAAATGTGCTCGGCCGAGCAGGCCTTTTTCCGTGACTTTTGTTTTCTGTAAAAATCATGCTCGGCCGAGTTAAGGAAGTGCTCGCCGAGCAACTCCTGTTTGGCCTGTCTCTTAATTTTCGGGTTTTGGTGGGGGAAACTGGCGGGAGAGATTATTGGAACACCAAATATACTGTCTAGGTTTCTGGGCGCTGCCCAGAGCCCCGCGAGGGGCGGCTCCCCCTCGACCCCCGCCCGCTCTGTTGGGAGCGGGACCCCAACAAGGGGCGCTGCCCCTTGACCCCGCAAGGGGGCGCAGCCCCCTTGACCCCTGCTTCTTATCGTGGTCGAAAACATATTAACTCAAACGAGTGTGTACTCCACACTTTCCCTTACTCGTATCCGAGCCGAATATGAAATCGCATTGGTCTCTAGTAAATCACAATTACATAAAATCGTTGATGATACTAAAATCACCAACATATAACACCCTTCAAAAGTTGTCATGTGCAAAAGGGAAATATCTATAATGCCCTTAAAAAGACGCACATGCTAACTTTTGGATCAAACTTGCTTTAAAAAAAAATGGTTAATTGCAATTTCGGGCCTGAAGTTAAGGGGGTTCTTCTAAAAGTGGCCTCATATATTTTATTTTTTTGCCAAATCAGGGTTTAAAATGTGAATTTTTCGCCAATTAAGGGCTTTTTTACGGTTGTTGTTAAAAAAGTCAGTTAAGTACCATTTGCATGGCACGTGATCATCAAAGAGGATGCGTTTGTAATTTACATTTGATAATTAGGGTTTAAATATAAATTGTGAAATTTAAAGGGGTAAAATAATAAAGGTCTCAAACACTCACACGATTAAATCTGGGAATGATACCAGACGTATTTCACGTCTCTCTATCTCTATTTCTCATTTATTCCGGGAGACCTCCCCGCCATCACTGATCCTACCCATACTCAGTCGACACCATCTACTTTTTCTTGAACAAGCCTTTTCAGAATCTGGAGTTTTGATTCCCAAATTAGGGTTTTATAACTCAGATTTTGGAATCTTGATTCTTGATACCAGACCAATTTCACGAGGAGCTTTTTCGGACAGAGATGTCGTCGTCGCAGTCCGTTCGGTTCTCGAGGCTGCGTTGTACCGGAGTGGTGAGGGTGAGGGACGACGACGATGATCGAGAAGAGGGACTTGACTTGAGTTTCTTGATCTGGGGTGTTTGTCGTAGTAGTCTTTTCGGTTTGGGTTTCGAAATCATTCGGGCTTTGTGATGAGACCGAGCCTTCTGGGCCGGATGCTCGCCGGTCTAGAATCAATGCGATCTAACGCGCCCGAACCGGACCTGAACTCTGGAGGCCTAACCGACAAGGAACGCGGGCTAGTAAGCCCGAGAGGATTTATCTCCTGATGAATATGCCCGAGTTGACTCTGCCTCCCGTCATCCTGAGGAGCCCGTAGTGCCCAACTGGCACAAACGTACGCGAGGCGTCACCTAACGTACCTGACACACCATAACGGTTGGTGATGGAACCATGCTTCCCTGACAGACACGCCACCTTCCCAGCCACTCTCCTGACCGATCCACTGGGGACTCGCCACGTGTCCCCCAGTACCGGGGTGGTTAGTACCTTGTGCAGGTTTCTTTCCCTTGGTCATATATTACCCTTTTCGCCCCATGAGAGAGGTACGTGCTCTATCCTATTCACACACACAAGGTCTTCATTGAACCTTCTTCCTAGGTTTTCCTCAGAGATCTTACTCTCACACCCGAGGGCCTAAGCGGATTCCAACCGGCCTTGGTCTTAACGGTGTTCTTGTTTGTGTTGTGATCAGGATCAAGAGACAGCAAAGTTGGAGTCTATCTCCGTGACCCAGAAATCTAGGGCGTCATCAGTGGTTCCATTGCCGGGAAACGAAAATCTTCCTAGTGCAATCTTCTGAGTTCTTTCGAATTCCCAGTCTAGTCTGACTCGACAAAACCATTCTGTTGTTTCTACGGTTCTAAAATACACTCGACATTCCAAATATTTACAATGACTGGGAAAGAAATCTTGAACCCAAATGCTAGCCCATCGAAACAAGCGCCTCAAGGATCCATCTTTGCCAGATTGGGAGACAAGGCGCCTAGTGGCTGCTCGGGAACTCCCTCTCAGAAAGCAAGAAGAGAGGCGGATCTGAGAGATCGTATCGAAACATCAAAAGCACGCAAGGTACAGAAAATCCCGTCACTCCCCTCACCCCTGAGCAGATTCAAAAGAAAATCCAGCTCCTGAAAGACAGGCAGGATCTAGTAGCGGAAGGGCTTCAGTTAAACCTGGCCCTGGAAGAGCTATTTAATGCCGAGGCGACACGGCAATCTCTTGAAAGATCAAAAACTCATGGTTCTAAAAGCATAGCCAGCAGGGTGGAGGGAAAGAAGAAAGAAAGACGATCGTTGTGGAAGACGACGATGAAGAAGGAGAAGAAGGGAGAAGGAGTGAAGAAGGAGAGTCCAACCTCGAAGGTCCAAAGCCACTACAAGGGAAAAGCAACTGTTAGAACCGGAGAGCAATTTCGCGGAACGGCCAAAAAGGGTGAAAACCGGGGAAGAGATTGATTACAAGGTCCAGGGGATGATCAGGGACCTATGGGAGTCTAAGCAAAGTGTGGCAAAATGCATTGGACCCATAGATGCTTTTGCCTCCTGGATAGCTGATTCCCCGATCCAGCGGGAAAGGTCCCCCACGCTAGACGCTTATGACGGCTCGTCTAACTCCAAAAGCATGTGGGCGGTTTGTGAAGGGCAGATGGCTCTATTTTCAACGGATGAGGCCGTAAAGTGCAAGGCTCTAGCATCCACCTTCAAGGGTAAGGCGCTGGGATGGGTTGTTAGCCCATAAGCCCCGCTATTTGCAGCTACGAGCAGTTACGGACGTCGTTCCTGAATTCGTTCGCGGGCGCTGGGGAGGTCGCAAGACCGAAATCGGATCTATGCGGTGTGAAGCAATATCCCGGAGAAAGTACAAAAGCATACATTACTCGGTTTAGAAAAATGACCGAACAAATCGTGGACCTAACGAGAAATGACATCGAGGTGCTTCTTGGGAGGATTGACATCCTATACCTTGAGCAAGAGTTCGCTTGTCGAAAGCCCGAGGGAACGGAGGAAATGTACAATCGAGCCATTGCCATGGCCGGAGTTGAGCCCTCGTTCATGGAAGATGCCCGCAGGAGTATTAGGGATAGGCTCGAGCCCGCTCATGACTCAAGGTACCACGCTGGCTATTCGGGGGCAGTGGCGGCCGAAATAGAGGAAAGACCGAGGGCACGACCAATTTCAAAAGAAATGACAGCACCTTCACTCCTTTGATAGCCCCAAGGACGGAGATTCTGCGGGCAGAAGCCCTGCCTCCTCCCCCACCCCTAGAAAGAAAGCCTTATGAGGCGAACAAGAAGAAGTGGTGCGGCTACCACGAGAGCCATGGGCATAACACGGATGAGTGTTTTCAGATGAAGAAGATAATACAACAGAAAGTCGAGGCCGAGAATTGAAAAAGTGGATCGAGGGACCCATCAAAGAAAAGAGGGGGGCCCCACGGGGACATGTCCAGTATGTTAGGGATAACGATGCCGACGGGGAAAAACGCTATGACATCCTGTATATCGGGGAAGAAGCCCGAGCAACACCCAGCTTCCATTCAGATCAAGAAATTGGAAAAGGTGTTCCTGATACCAGCCTACCCACCCGAGCAAGAGGAAATGATCGGGTTCAGGAGGAGCGAGCTGGCCTCCACACTCTTCCATTCAACACAGCCATTGACAATCAAGATGGCTATTGGTAGAGCGGATATTGGGAGGGTCCTCATTGATACCGGGGCTTCACGGGACATACTCTACTTCCATTGTTTAGAAGAAAGGGGATGTCCGAGGCGCACTTAACCCCATATGGGCTTGTTGGAAGGGTTCACGAATCATACGGTCTACGCAAAAGGGACCATTGACTTCGAAGTGACCATTGGAGAGAGGCCGTTCGAAAAAACAGCCCGTGTCACGTTCATGGTGATCGATCTGAAGTCCCAGTACAACGCAATCTTGGAGTGACCGCTCAGGCTGCCTTAGGAATCGTTGCGTCAATCCCTCACAGAAGATCAAGTTCAGCACCCCCGCAGGGATAGCGTGCATCGAGAACAAGCCCGAGCTTTTTCTCAAAATAATAGAGAAGAAAAGAAGGGAGAGCGCGATGGAGGCAAGATTGGTAAGCCCGAGGGAGGCAAAGAAGGTCAAAACCAACAGCGACAGGACCGAGGAGGCGGCCATGATTGGAACTTTGTCGTTCCATTCAACACGGGCTGAATTTAAACGGAGTAGGAGAGCCCGTCGTATTGCCGCAAAGACCGAGCAGATAGACATCGTGATCGATTCGCTGCACGATAGGGAAATAAGGGACATCCGCCCCAACGATGCTCTGGAGGATGTAGTCATAAACCCCGCTTACCCGGAACAAACGGTCAAGGTAGGGCTGGAAATCCCCGCAGAAGAAAGGAAGATTCTGATCGAGCTGCTGCGAAAAAGCGCGGACATATTTGCCTGGACTGTCGAAGATATGAAGGGGTTAAGTAGAGAGGTCATCGAGCATGAACTGAACGTCGATCCCACATTTACCCGGGTCCTCCAGAAAGAAGATACTTTTCGCCGGAGAAGAAAGCGGCGATCAAATCGAGGTGGATAAGCTACTGAAGGCAGGAATCATAAGCCCGATCAAATATCCGAGATGGTTGGCCAACGTCGTCATGGTAACCAAAGCAAATGGAAAGTGGAGGATGTGCGTGGATTTCACCGATTTGAACAAGGCCTGCCCTAAGGATTGTTACCCTCTTCCCCGGATCGATCAATTAGTAGACCTATCTCGATCCCGGGATAGGGTGTTAAGCTTCATTAGATGCGTACTCGGGCTACCATCAGATCAAAATGAAGGAGGATGACGTCCCTTCGTGCGCTTTCTATGCCGCGGGCAAAACCTACACATTTAACAACATGCCGTTCGGCCTCAAGAACGCAGGCGGCACGTATCAAAGGATGGTAGGAATCGTCTTTGATGATCAATTAGGCCGGAACCTGGAGGCTTACATCGACGATATGGTTATCAAGACCAAGGAGACCTCTCACGACATTGATATGGCAGAAACCTTCACCACCCTCCGGGAAAATAACATGAAGCTCAATCCCCTCCAAGTGCGCTTTCGGAGTAAAGGCAGGAAAATTTTTGGGGTTCATGGTAAACCAAAGAGGGATCGAAGCAAACCCCGAGAAAATCACGGCGTTGATAAACATGCAGCCCCCCAGATGCGTTAAGGAGGTGCAGAAGCTTAATGGCCGCATTATGGCTTTTGGAAGATTCATTGCTAAGTCAGCCGAAAAGTGCCTGCCTTTCTTCAAAACCTTAAAAGGAGGAGGAGAGAAGGGCTTCGAGTGGAACGAGGACTGCCAGATCGCTTTCGAGCAAAATAAACTTACCTGGGAAAGCCGCCGCTATTGAGCAGCCGGTGTTTGGGGAGGAACTCTACGTCTTCTTGGCCGCAACAGATCATGCAGTGGCCGCTGTTTTGGTAAGGAAGAGGGCAAACTTCAGAAACCCGTGTATTATGTCTCCAAGGCACTTTCTCTGCTGTGGAAGGCGCTATCTAAAACATTGAAAAGCTAGCTTTCGCCTTGCTGGTGGCCGCTCGAAGCTGCGG